>JASDQU010505322.1:54751-68465 GCA_032191745.1 Picea mariana | reverse complement strand
TCTACGATGTGTAGGTTAGGTGATCAATTTAAGGCTGTGAAATACTTTTGTTCAAGACTTATGATATAATAGAAAGATAATGGAGATCAAATTTTAAAATGTTCCAGGTTTATATTACTTCATTTATCTCTAGAATGTTATTATGTTGATGTATGTTATTCGTTACACTTCTTTATTCTTTCTTGATGATTCTATACATCTATGTTCTCTTGTATCAGTATAGGATGTATTAAAGGATATGAATAGAATAATCTATCATGCTTAATAGTGGTAATAGTATGGATGTATTATAGATCTGTATAGCATTATTCTTACACTTCCCTATGTTCTTTTGTCTCAGTTGCACTTCCGGTGAGACTTCTTTCCTTTTGAAAAGATTAAAATGTCAGCGCACTAGACTACATTAGTACCCTTTTGTTGGTAATATGAAGAGGACCCTGGTCTGAAAACTTTGCACCAATAGAGGGGAATAATAATATCCTTGATACCATCATCACCAAAACCATCATATTGCACCTCAAATATTGGGATGATAGACTCCCTGAAGCTTTATGGGCCTACAAAACAACCTGGAGAACTACTACATGATGCACACCTTATGAGTTAGTATATGGGAAAAGAGTACTACTTCCCATTGAGACAAAAATCTAGACACTTAGAACAACAATACAACTTGGGTTGGACCTAACGGAAGATCATAAACAAACACTGATTTATATCAATGAGTTGGGAGAACTACAACATAATTTCATACACTGAGCCACAATGATACCACATCAAAGGGCCAGATGGCATGATAATTTTATCAAGGAAAAGAAGTTGAAAGCTAGAGACTGGGAATTACTATTTGATTCCAAGTTCAAGGATTTCAAGGGAAAATTTCACACCAGATGGCTTAGCCTGTATGATATTGATACAATGTATGATAGTGGGACCATCAAACTATGCAACATAGATGAAAACATAATTCCTTTAATGGATAAAGGACATAGACTTCATCGATATCATCGACCGTTATCAAAGGAATCATTTTTTAGGAAGATTTTAAATGGATGGCCCAACTATGATCTAGAACTCGTTCATAAAGAATGAACCCCTACTAGATAATTCCTTTTATTTTCCAAAAAACAAATGTGAAAACTAGCATAGCTTGTGCATTTAAAAGAAAGGGCACTTCATGGTTTGTGATGCTTATGCCAGGATCCTTCTCATCAAATTTTAATAAAATTTTATCTTCTTCTCTAATAAATTTTGCAGGATATGTAGGGGAAAACAACGTTGATGCAATTATTATTGTTGTGATTTTGGTCTGCTACAACTTTCCTTGTTGCAACTCATGTTGTTGCAACTCCTGCTGCTACAACTCCTCCTGCTGCAACTCCTGTTGTTCTAACTCCCTTTTCCACAACCCCCTCTTGTTGCAACTATCATTGTTGCAACTCCATTGCTACAACTGTCAATTGCTGCAATTCCACTTGTAGCTTTGATTCATTATGTAAATATCTCCCCTCTCATCCCTGTTGTTGCAACTATCATTGTTGCAGCTCCATTGCTACAACTGTCAATTGCTGCAATTCCACTTGCAGCTTTGATTCATTATGTAAATATCTCTGCAACTCTCATTGTCGCCACTTCCATTGTTGTAATTCATGTAGTTTCAATTTTCATTGCTACGACTACATTGCTAAAAATCATGTTGTTGCAAATTCACTTGCATATATACTTTATTCTACAACTCACACATATCTCCAATGATAGATCTCGTCCCAACTATAATTCTCAGTGTTGAAGCTTCGTTGTTGCAACTCGTCTTGCATTTTTTACTTTACTTTCATCCATATTTTCGCTACTACGCTACGAATCTGTGTGCATTTCTCCTATTGTCATTCCCACCAATGATGCTACAACTTTGTTCACAATACTTCTCTTGCAACTATTGTACAACCATACCACCAATGTTGTGACTCTTAGTACTATAGCTCATTTAAAAAAAAAATCAACTATGGGACTACGTTGTCAACACTGTGATCGTACAACCACTTGAGGTAAGAAGAGATAGGTACAAGTTTCAATAAGAATGTGTGATGAACAATTTTAAATTACATGTGTTCTATTATTATTCCACTTTAACCACCACCTTACACTATCATTGTGATATCTTCCACCTTGCACTATCATTTCCATATGCACCACCATTATTGCTGCAATTTGAAATTCCCCACCCGATTAATAGCCATTTCCTGTGCAATCACAATCAATCAGAGTTAGCAAAAAGGAAGAACCATGGGGGGATAATTGATATGAAAGGAACCTATAGAATCATTGTTACTTGAGTCCTATGATCACATTAGAGAAATTATACGCCAGGTCGATTGGATAGAATATATGCAATGCCTACAGGGGTACAAAAAATGAAGTAGCTCTAGAATTCATTTTGAATTTCATAGTCGAACACTCCACAGTAGCAGGTGATCAGGTAGATGTCACTGGTTTTACATGGATAAGTGAGAAATGGTACACTAGAAGGACCTCCCATCCTAAAATTATGAGGCAATTCCTTGATCCTAGAGAGGCTTTAGTGAATAAGGCCACGGGATACAAAAGACGATCCTTGCCACACCCCTGCAAAGACGTGGCTATCTTCGTGCAATGATATTTCACCTATGAAGTCCAATAGAGGTCCATTTATCTCCAACATATCTGACTTTTGGATCATCTCTGACATAGTCGACCCATTAATATGCCATACTTCATGTTCAGGACACTGCAAACCATGAAAACACTCATGAAAAGGGAAAAGAACCCCATGGATGTTGTCTCACACCATGGCCTTATCAAGCTATTGGTGGAATGCACCCTGCATAGGGAAGGCCATGCTTGCAATAATATTGTTTGGCCACATGTTATACTTTCTTAGGATGCAGTGGTTGCACTTTAAGCATCCTAGCAAGCATCGATTGCACTTCTAGCACCAGAAGAGAACACGGTTGCAACTTGTTGGATAGGCATTTTGGATAAGTTTTGGGATCTACACCAGAGTAAAAGGTAGTTAGAATATGGACCAGAGTGCACGATGGGAGAGGACTTTAAGGAGTCAAGGAATGTGATAGGAGGAATTGCAACAGAGTGGCACATAAAAGGAAGAAAGTAGTTAGGATTATGGGACATTTTGTCCACTTTGTAACAGGCTTAACCCTATTTTGATGTATAAATATGTAATGATTTTTTGGGTAGAGGGAATCCCGAAAGTAACAAAATGATAGTTGATAGGTTCCAATGGTTCGAGATATGAAAATTTCTTAGTGATTTTTGAGGTACGTTGGGTCAATTTTTGGAAGATGTTTTTGAGTTATCACTAAGGAGTGAGGATCGCACTATAGCAGAATAGCTAGGCAGGTTTGGGTAATGTTATTGTTGCATATTTTGTAGTGTAGTGCACAGCAGTAAGAATATTATCAATGAGTAATATAATAACCTAGTCGTTGTGGACATAGCCAAAGTTGGGTGAACCATGTTAAACCCTTGTGTTGTGATGTGTTATTTTGTATGTTGAACGTGTTATTCATACAGGATGTTATAATTTCACACACTGAAGTAATTGGTAAATGAATTTATTTCAAGTAAAGTAATGTCACACATAGGGTATGTTGCATGATAAGTAACTATTAATTAATGGAAACTATGTGTATGAGTAGACGGTTAGTAAGAACATGTTGAATTCCTCACTTCCCCTCATCACTCCAGAACCTTGGTTCCTGCAACCCCTACAGATGCCTTAGGTGAGACTTCACTTGCTTGCAGGTGATACCTAAAGGGTCAGTGTCTAAGGGTTTTGTTGGTATTTTGATGATTAACCTCATGTCTACCCACTGCATGCCAACAAATGTTTCCATTGTCAGGACTGGGATTTGTATTTGAGGGGAATGTTTTGGAGGTCAAATAAGGAAGAGATCACATATTGTCTAGAGAAGAATAAATGGGAATTTTCTAGAGAATAGAATAGGAACCCATGACTCAGCGGCGAAAAGTGGTTGCAAAGGTATGTGTTCATAGATCTTCATGAAATCTTCTTTGGTGATTTTTTTGATAATTTTGACTGAATGGTTAGATATACTAGTGGATAACATTGGAATATATCAAGCTAAATATTTGAGAAAATGGACCCCTGAACTAGTTAGACAGATGAATACAGTAAGTAATAAAGTTTCTCGTGTAGTTGATTTTTGGTTTAATATTGTATTGGGGGGTTACATTAAAGAGTTTGCAATAGATTGTACCCAGTCGTATAGTGTCGCAGAGAGGGATTTTTTCAAGGGTCCGCGTGGAAGATATTTGAGTGCATTGTTTACTTGGGTAAAAATGTTGTTGTGCAACAAGAATGTTGTGAATATGGAATCTGATTGCTAGGAGCCTTTGCGCACATAGGGGAACTAGGGGATGACCAAAGGATGGTCTGAGAGTGGAAAGGATGAGTAAGGAACAAATGGACTGAGGGTGTCACAAGAGGAAGACACTGACTTAGATGGAGATATTGGAGTATTGTGTTGTGGGAAAAGGTTTATATATAGTAAGAAGGAGATTGTGGCTGAGAGAGAAGAGTAGCACAGAGTTTTTGTGAAAAGAGACCCTTGCGTACTACTTCAAATCATGCCATACAGAGAAAGAAAAGAGAATGAAAAGGATCCTTAGTACAATCCAATAGAAGAAGGAATTACATATTAGATCATAATATGTTTCTAACCCATAACCACGTGTGCATCACCAAGATCTAAAGTAGAAACCAAAACTTTATCAAGAGCAATTTTAGTTAGTGGAGGAAGTCAAAATAATAGTCATAATAGTGGAAGTAGCGTAACAAACCAAAGTCAGTCAAAATCACTAAAGGTAAGTAATACACATAATACAATGGTAGGAATAGATCATACATTAAGAAGGTATGAATTTCATTGAGTAGGTTCAGAGGACCGAGAGCAACATTTGTTTGTATGTTATACAATATCGACTATGAAGAATGTCTAGGATGAGGAAACAAAGATTGTGCAGTTAGCCACAATGTTCATAGGTCGTGCATTGTTATGGTACATGAAGTATCAGATGACTACACCAATAGGATAGTCGAGAACATTAGCATATATTGGACAAGATTTTTTAAAGGAATTTCGGAATCCAAAATCCGAGTGTGTGTATCACAAAGCTAAAATAAATTAAGCAAGTATAGAATGAGACAATTTGGGACTAGGATCAAAGATTTAAAGATGTGATGGGTAGATTAACGTTTCAAATTCTCGATGAACAGCATTGAAAATGGTGTATCGCAAGTTTGTTTCCTCACATTCGATGTTCATTGATACAACAAAAGGTCACATCAAAGCCATAATAATTAGAAATTACAATGAAGTTAGAAGCATATCTTGTAGGAGATGGTGCAGGAATGGAATAGTTATAGCCTCAGTTGGTTGCACTGAGGATATAGTTGTCAGAGATAACAAAGGAAAAGGAAAAGCGTGAAAAAGTTTGGTGTATTACATGTAAGATAGAAGGCCATCGTAAATATGAATGCCCAACATTTGTGCAATATATGGCTACAGGATCATCGAACCCTTTGGAAGGAGGAGTAGGGTATTGTGAAATATGTAATACATGGGGACATCATTCAACTGCTTGTTCATTATTGAAGAAGTACCAGAGTACACCTAGGAATTTGTTATGGAATTTTTGCAAGTCTATACGACACAATGAGAAATATTGTCACGCATTCGGATTAATGAGAGAGCACACTTCATATGCGTATAGAATCCAAGAAGAAAATGTTATAGCAGAAGGAGGAGTTCCACAGTACAACACTCTAAGAGGCCTTAATTAGGGTGGACAAGGAGGATTTAGTAGAGGTCGAGGACATGGAGGATTTGTTAGAGGAGGGAGAGGACTAATAATTTCTTATAATTGCAATCAATCGGGACATTTGGCAAGAGACTGTCCGAATCCTTGCACGCCATGCACAAATTGGAGAGAACTAGACCATGTGACATAATACTATCCTCAACTAATAGTTAAATGGTAGGAAAGAGGGAACCAGAACCTATAGATGATAGCAGTTGAGGAGAGAAATGATCAACCCAAATTAGTAGTCATTAGGTGCAGTGGAACGAGGACTGGAGCGGATACAACGAAAAGGGAAAGGGAGTCAATCAATGGATAAGGAAAGAAACTGAGTTTACGCTAGTATTTAATCCATAGAAAGAGAAAGAAACATATCAGCAATCCAGGAAGGAGATACTAAGACCAAAATGGATAGCATCAACATCAAAGGCACCACCAGTATATGATATATCATTAGTGTATGATCACACCATTCCAGAAAGGTCAATAGAAAAGGTAAAAACTTTGAAATATTTTCTAAAGAGTTGTTTATAATTGATTAATGATGAAACATCATTGAACACACTACACCCAAGACAGATAAGTACCTATGGCACAGAGAGTAGTGAACCAAGTATTGTGCAAGAAGAGGACAGACAAAGAATTCAGATTAAGTGCATAGATAGGAGTGTAGTATCCCCAACCACCTGCTACTATGATATGCCATGTGAAAATTTTTTGAGATGTATATAATTTAAAACATAAAACTATTATGCAAATACACATATTCATACAGAATAATAATAGAAATACACATGCATCATATAGAGGAAAAAGCCATAAAAATAAACGCATAAATAATAATGAAGCATGTAATTTAACACACAATTGACACTTATATTTATAAAAAGGCCACCAACTTCATGCAGACCTTCCATGTTCCTCCCATCCTTAGACCACATTGCTGAGAGGTCTCAACAGTGGGTCACCCCCAAGCTGGGACTAAACTCTACCTAGGTAAAGGAATTCCTAACCAGGCTGATGTATCTTAGACAACAAGAAAAAATCCATCAAAGGTGCCAAATCAAATTGACATCCTATAGTCCCTCATTCCCCACTTGCCTGTCCCACCCCAAGAAATGTGCCCCTTCTCTGCTCAATAGTCTTTCAGCTGCCCCGTTTCCTTTATGGGGCTTCAGCAACAGGTCAGATAAGAAGTCTCAAAGCCCTGTAGCTGCAGTTTGGCACCTTCGGAAAAACAATCCCCAACAATTCTCTCACCCAGAGAGAATTTCTCATGGGCATGACAACCTACCTCTTCAATATCCCATGGGCCAGAAAACCCACATGTTCAGTCCAACTCTTAAGCTAACCAAGTACAGGTACAATACTAGTTTGAGTAAGGTACAAGTACGTTACTAGTGATAGAGAGGTACGAAGGGCAGCTGAAATCCATGAGTCCCTGTATGGAGGAATGATGGGATGATGGAAAATGCAATAAGTCCAAACTCTTTGTATGCATGTTTCTAATTTGACACTTTTCATGTTGAGAGCTACTTTTTCCCACTTGTCCCCATCCTTAGAACTTAGGATAAAATAATTATCCATACTTTATACTTTAAGGAATATTAATATAATATTCCTTTTTAGCTTAATATCTCTAGCTTAACCCCTTATCCTTAGCGTTTATCCCCCTATCCCTAACTAGTGGAGTTTATCCCCCCTTACTCTTTTACATGGTTTTTCTACACGCAATGATGTGCTTTTCATTAATATTTGCATGTGAATGAATTTACTTTGAAATCACAGACATATTGTCCTTTCTGCATCCTAGCTTACTAGCCCAAGTATATTTGTATTTACATTTGTAGTTGCGGTTAGGCCTAGGGGTATTACATTCCCCTCCCCATTATTTATGCACTTTCATCAGTGCAATATATACACATTTACAACCAACAATTTCTAAAATCCTAAAAAATATATAGGTATTCTGCCTGCATAGCATCCTTACGCTCCCAAGTTGCATCTTCAGGACTGTACCAGGTCCATTGGACCTTTACTAGCTCTATGGTTCGATTTCGAAGATGCTTGATCTTCTAGTCCACTATGCACACCATATGCACTTGAAAGGTTCCTTCTTGCTCCACCTGAATCACATTCCAATCATTGACATGATTGGCATCGGGTATATACTTTTTGAGAAATGATACATGGAATACATTATGAATAGACATTGATGCAGGCAAGGAAAGCATGCATGCTACAGTCCCAATCCTCTCTAGGATTTCAAATGGCCCACAATAACAAGTTTCCAACTTTTTACAATTTCCCAACCTCAGGGAACTTTTGTTAGCCTTTAATTTCAAGAATACATGGTCACGCACCTTAAATTCCCTGTGAGTTCTTCCCTTATTAGCATAGAGTTTCTTTGTGTCTTGAGCAACCTTTAAATTTTGTTTTATTTTCAACATTTTATTTTCCACTTCCCTAAGTAATTATGGCCCAACCACCACTCTATCTATTGGTTTGTCCCATCTTATCAGTGTTTTTCACTTTCTACCATAAAGTTCCTCAAATGGGATCATCTTTAGAGATTCTTCGTACCCATTGTTATAAGAAAACTCTACTAAGTGTAGATAGTCTTCCCATTTTGATTGTTTTTCCCTCACATACATCCTCAACATATCCTCAATCACTTGATTCACCCTCTCTATTTGACCATCTAATTCTGGATGATAAGTTGTGCTAAAATTCAAATTTGTTCCAAATTCCTTAAATAATCCTTTCCAAAAATTTGATGTAATTTTGGATCTCTATCAAACAGAATTGTCTTGGGTATACCATGTAGTTGAGAAATTTCTCTCATATAAATATCAGGAATGTTGGTTGCATTGTGAGTGAGCTTTACTAGAATAAAATGGGCATCTTTGGTAATCTTATCCACCACTACCATGATAGAATCATGCTGCTTCCTTGTTCTGGTTATGTTGGTGATAAAATCCATTGTTACAACTTCCCATTCCCACTTAGTAATCGGTAATGGATGTAGCAAACCATCTTGGTGTCTATGCTCAGCCTTGACCTTTTGACACTCCGAACATTTGGCAATAAAATCAACAAATTCTTTCTTCATTCCTTTCCAATAATATTGGCTCTTGACTGCAACAATAGTTTTCTGATAACCTGGGTGCTCAACATAAGGTACATTATGCATTTCTCTTAATATGATATTTTTCAATTCTTGGGAATTTGTTACATAAATTCTGCAAAATACCTTATTGTAATTTTGTTATTATTTCCATGTATTTCAAATATGATTTTGCGGCCTCTAAGATCTTATCTTTAAAATCTCATTGGTACATGCTAATGGCTATAGCATGCAACTCATGTACCCTTCTGCTAAGTAAATCAACCACCTTGTTCTCTTCCCTTTCATATGCTTTATATCAAAGTTATTGTTGGGTTTGTATTTTGACTATTTTGTTGCGATGATCAAATCCTTTTTGCATCAATATTACATATGCTATGCTTCCTATTAGCCATTTTGAAGGGGTTTCAAAGGTTTATATATCAATTCATCATGGATTCACATYATGTATGTATRATTGATGTTTTTTCAAYGATTTTAAGATCAATTCAGATTCAGTTCGATGTTTACAAAGATCTAATGCATGGTTTGTGTGCAACATGGAAAAATCACGGTAYGATCCTCCATCCGGTACCTCRTCCGACACTYTGTTCAGCACTCCATCTGGTACATGATCYGACACTCCATMTAGCACGTGATCCAACACTCAGAGCACACTAGAGCTGGCGGTTGGTACATTGGCRRCCAATGGTGGATGAATCGACGATCTRGGTTTTGTGCCCCCTCATGGCCTCTAGCTACAGATCTYGACACACCTCATATTGGGCGATTATGGTGATCRTTGAGTRGCTCAMGAATTTTCTATAAGATGTTGATGTTAAGATCTCATTTAATGAGTTTGTTGTTTTTAGAGGAGGTCGACCTCTCAAGCTATAACTTATCTATAAATACCACTATTAGTGGCATGACCAAAGACATCATTTTTAAGAAGAGTTTCATTGTGTAATTCAAATATTCTCTGCAACATTTTTTCCATACTTCATTTTTTGATTAATGACAAAATTGCGTTGAGTTAAGCCTGTGTTTTATTGTTGGAGAGTAGCCACGACCTGCTAGGGAGCCCACCAGTGGTCTGGGTGACTGTATATCAATAGATATCATGTGTTTATCTTACTGCTTAGTTAGAATTTATACTTTTTCCTTTGTTGTATGTATTTTTTAGTTTCAATTACTATATATGTCAATTATAATTTGATTATCTAATTCATCTTTCTTTAATTGCAGATTGCTTATAGGAGCTGGTTAATTTGATTGTCTCTTATTTCTTATCTATGAATCGTCCTGCAGGATACTAATTTAGATAGTATATTGAAGTCTTAATTAGTTACTTTGGTTTTGGCAACTAAAATAGAGCATTAACTTAGACATGGTATTTGTATAAACAAAGTTTTAATTTAAGATTGTTTGCAAGCTTCGATGGATTAATTGTTTCAAGTTTTGATAGATGTAATCAAGATAGATTTAATTACCATTTCAGTTAAATCTTCGTAGATCTATTTTGTTTATTAATCTTACCTTAGTATGATAGGATAGAAATAGATTTTGGGATTATGTTCTCTTTAAGAATTCTAGTTTTGAAATATGAGTTTTAATGATAGGATTAGTTTAGTTTAGATCATAATATCTCAGTTATGGATTTGAATTGTAATTTTTAATTAGAAGAGTGAATTCAAATTAAGATTTTTTCCATGAGTTTATAGATTTGTTTGAATTAGTATAAGAGTGTTTAATCATTGATGATTGATGCATGAAGTTTAGATATCACATGGATTTCCGAGATACTTAGTGTTGCTTCTATGATGGAAAAGCTTTCTTTAGATTGCCTTATTCACAGTTTCCATTTCTCTATAGAAGTCAACATTGAATTAATTCCTCTTGAACTATCGCTAATAGTCAGATGAAATCATGATGTTATTAGACTCTGAAGACATAATCATCATCTTTGAATACTTTCTTTTTTGTTACTGCAAGTTAGAAATAGTTTTGATCAATTAGAATTTGAATACAATCATAATACTTTTACTTTTGATTAAGTAGATTAAAATTTATTCTTCGCGAAATCAAAATAGTTATGAATTATTTTTAAGAATAAAGTTCACTTCTCAAGACAGTTTTGATAGATTAGTTGCTTGCTTTCTTACTTAGTTGTTCACTCGGAGATAGATAGATTAAATAATTTAGAAATAGATTACGTATTGTTGCTTATTCAAAGAGAGATTGAATATATTAAATAGCTTTGAAATAGATTGCTTGTTATTTTCTTATTTAGAGATAGATTAAACGGTTCATAGTCCTAGATTGTTTAAGACTACTAAGGTCAAATATTTCATAGTTCTAGAATTGATTGAAGCTCATCAATTAAAGGCTACTTTACATAGATTTTTTTTGTTTTGAATGGATTTTAAAAGTCATCTTTTAAAATTAGAATTGTAAATTAAAAAGAGTGTTGATCCATAATTTATTGGAATTAGATTAGAATAGGCTAGGCTAGATTAGAGCTCTAGACCTGCACATACAGTGCTAACACCTCGAAGCTTACGAGCCCTGGGTTGACAATTTAATGTCGAATTAGATAACATATATTTCACTCGACATTTTCGGTGTCGTTGTCGAGGATTTATCTTAAGGTAGGAAATAGTTATGAAGTAGATACTTTCTGAGACTTAGCATTAGTTTGGTGGTGGGGGAACTTTAAGACGAGAGGTAAGAACCTGTGCATCTTTTATAACAGGTTCCCCCAAACCCAATGATAGTTTCTTTTTATCTTTCATGAACCCCAAAGGGAAGATATATAGAAACCAAACCAAAATTTTCGACCAAGGTTCCTTCTACCCTTTTTGGAGGAAGGAACACTCCACCCATAAACTCTGTAGATCAATATGGGAAAATAAGGGTTATCTCAACCCAAAGAGATAAATCATTCTCTGAAGAGACCAAAACCAAGAGCATTATATAGCAGAAAATTGAAACATCAATAGTAGTGAGATAGGAGGTAGGACCACTCGGGCCTTCATTAGAACCAACCAACACGACCTTTTATTTTTCACCACCATTGGGGGACCCTAACTTTGTATTCATCATTGACCTTGAACATATGAATACTATGTTTGGTAGTTTATCCAATATAATTGTTTCCCAAGTCGAAACAAAAACTTTGGCACCAATAGTTTCAACCAACTTGAGTAAAGTCCTAGACATCCAAAAAGTAGATAGACCTTCCCATCGAAGGGATACCTTTCCTAGAAAAGAACCTTGGGATACTTTGTTATCTTCAAGGATAAAACCATTTAGGTACTCTCTCTTTGGAAACCAAACTAGTATGGATGATTAGGAGGATCACAACCATGTAAGACACGAGGAGGGATAAAAAACTGGAAACCAAACCGAAACCACCTTCGGGTTTCCAATTTTGGATACCACACAAAATGTCAATATGAAGAATATTCCACTCTCAGAACTATCCACATTTTATGGTAAAAGCAGTGAGGACCCTGATACCTTACTATTTGAGTTCGACATCTTGTGTAGGAGATACAATTACTTGCAAGATGCCCAAAAACTAAAACTTTTTCCTGCCACCCTCAAGGATTCCGCACTAAGATGGTTCATGGGGTTGGGAGAGTCCCATATTAGGTCTTGGGAGGCATGAAAGATATATTTCTTAAAAAATACCAAGARTAATGCAAGTCCAAGGATTCCCGTAATGATATTTTTAAAATCCAACAGTTAGAGGATGAGAATATCGAGGATTATATGGAACAATTTTCTTATATCTCACAAAAATTGAAGTACCATGATMTTCCARATGATGCAGTCAAGGCTCTTTTCCTTAAATGTATTTCAGAAGAATACCTAGAGACACTTAACCTGATGGCATCAGGTGACATATCCCATAAKCCATTTAYTGAAATCTGTGAAATGTGTAGGAATTACTCGAGGAGTAGAGCCAAAATGGGGAAGAGTGTTCGGGATCCTTATAGTAGAAACCTAAAAACAATTAGTTTAGGTGGTATCCTAAGGGTAGATATAGGGAACCTTTTGGATAACTTCAAAACATATATCTTAAATACAATAGGTTCCTATTTGGACACCCTAAAGATTAAAAATAAAAAGGAGGAGGAGAATGCAACAATGTGCATATTTTTCCCAAGATGCAAGAGGAAGAATTCCTCAAGAGAATTCCCATTAGATCATATTTCAAATTGTGGCTTCTGCACTGAAGACCACCCAACTGAAAAATTCCCATCACAACCCGGTTTGTTAGCCATTTACAGAAGTGGGGATCCTTGGGAATCCTCTTATGCACCTAGGAGGCCATGGAATCCTAGGAGTTAGCCTACATACCCGGATCTACCACCTCAAGTTCCACCTTATTATCAACAACCAAAATAGTGGAACTCATCGAGCTGGAAAAACTGGTCTACACAGTATCACCATCCTTGGCTACAAGGATGGAGAGGAGGGAATACCTAAGAAAACCCTCAAGCTCCACCTGTCCCTATGCCCACTCATCCTTATCCCCATTTTCCATCGAACATCCTACAGATTTTTCCAAGCTTTGTTCCCCCACCTTTACCTCCTATTCCACAACAACCTCAGTAATACCATAATACAACCTCCCCAAAACCATGGATGATTTTAGGGGCTAAATTTCTCTCATGGGATAATTTTCCATGGTTTTTCCAAAAACGAGATTCACTATTTTAA
>JASDQU010505322.1:32800-44896 GCA_032191745.1 Picea mariana | reverse complement strand
CCCCACCTTTACCTCCTATTCCACAACAACCTCAGTAATACCATAATACAACCTCCCCAAAACCATGGATGATTTTAGGGGCTAAATTTCTCTCATGGGATAATTTTCCATGGTTTTTCCAAAAACGAGATTCACTATTTTAAAAATGATTCACCCAAATTCTATAGGATAAAAATTTTTTACCTTAAAATCGCCAAAATTTTATAAAAACTATATAAAATCCTTAGAAATATGAATATTTTTACAAAAATATCGCCAAACATTTATAGTTGGCATATGAAGGATTAGTAGATTTGCCAAGGTTTTACATTTTAAAATAAATTTCCATCCTTAAAATCATCCCTGCCCAAAACCCACAGTATTACCGGCACAACCAATTCCCAACCCCAATAACAAACAAACTCAATCTCTTCACAATGTTGAGATGCAATCATTTTCGACGTATGTTATTTCTCTTGTTCCATTGTAGGAGATTCAACTACGGTTGGGAAAAGTTCTGGATAGGCAGAGGCCTTCAGTATTCATCCATGAAGAAGAAGAAGATGAAACTCCCAAACAACCCAAAAGTGACACTAAGTGGGAAGATTTTATCATTCCTAAAGACCATGAACCCAAGATTCCCCAAAATTAATCTTCACAAATTACAAAATCCCCTCTTTATCCATAAATATTAATGATTGAGAAACCTACCACTAGAACAAAATTTGACATTTTGGATGAATTGAAGAATATATGTGCCAAAATTCCCTTGTTACAATCCATAAAGGACATTCCAATTTACATTAAGGTGGTCAAAGAATTTTGTATTAAGAAGCCATGAAGGAAGCATAAGGATCCTCCAACAATACATTTGATAGGAGAACTCTCTAAGTACATATCATAGTAGCCTAGGGTCACAAAATATGGGAACCCAGGGAACCCCATAGTAACAATAAACATTAATAAGGTTCCCATTAGAAACATTCTCATAGACCTAAGGGCATCCATCAATGTTATGATTGTTACTACCTTGGAGGAATTATAGTTAAAACCTCTTCTTAGACTTACCCCAACTATTTTGGAATTAGCAGATAAGACAAAGGTTGTACCTGAAGGAATCTTGGATGATATCATAGTTACATTATCCTCATGGGAATACCCAATAGACTTTATTCTCATTCATTCAAAGGATCCTACCAAAGGGCATCCCGTTATTTTGGGAAGACCTTGGTTGGCCACAACCAATGCATTTATTGGCTATAGAGAAGGTGAAATGACCATCTCAAATGAACTTTCTATACAAAATCTCACCATATGCCCACCGGATCAACCTATCATGGAAAATATATGGTGGCTTGAATGTACATACGAGAATGAGGAATGGGAAGAACATGTGTTTTCAAGTGATCATTCCTAGGCACTTTAGGAGAAAACAATGGAAAATGTGCTAGACCAATTTATTTCTATTATCACGTGTGTTGATTTTCCACAATAGTTTCCCCAATTTGAGTACATGTTTGGGGAAGAATTTTGGGAATAGGTGGACCCATCAAATTTTTATTTGACATATTTTATTTTTGAGATAGATGAGTCTGCCACATCTTATACCATGCCCTATTTGATTAGTCCAGGGAAATTTCTACATATAAATTCCGGACTAGATGCAGACCAACAAAAGAAGTTAGTAAATTTTCTTAAAGAATAATCAGGGGCATTTGCCTGGGAATACACTGATATGAAGGGTATACACCCTGACACATGCATTCATCACATATATACCTAGGAAGAAGTAACACATGTTAGGCAACCTAAGAGAAGGATGAACACGACACTTAAGGATATAGTAAAAGAGGAGATACAAAAGTTATTGAATGTCGGTTTTATTTATCCCATATCTAACATTAAATGGGTATCCCCGCTCGTAGTGGTTCCAAAGAAAGTAACCGGGAAATGGAGAATTTGTGTCAATTTCCGAGAACTTAATAAGGCCACTCTAAAGGATTATTTCCCCTTTCCTTTCATTGACCAAGTCTTGGATACCTTGTCAGGAAAGAAATAATTCTCCTTCCTAGATGGATACAATGGGTACAACCAAATTCTAATAGAACCCAAGGATCGGGACAAGACTACCTTCACTTGTCCTTCAAGCACCTATGCTTATAGGGTCTTAACATTTGGTTTGTGTAATGATTCTACCACATTTCCACGAGCAATAGTAGGGATATTTTTTAATCTTATTCATGATTTTGTGGAGGTATACATCGATGACTTTACAGTATATGAAAATACTTAACAGGAAGCCCTAGATAATCTAGAAAAAGTCCTTATCAAATGTCAAGAAACAAACCTATCCTTAAGTCATGAAAAATGTAAAATGTTGTTGAATAAAGAAATAGTCTTAGGAAATCACATTTCATCTGAAGGGATTAAAGTGGATCCTAATAATATTGAGGTAATCATCAAAATTCCACCCCCCAAGACTCAAAAACAGGTAAGAATCTTTCTTGTACATGCTAGATACTACCGGTGATTTATTGAAAATTTCACAAAGATTGTTGCACCCATGTTTGGATTGTTAATAAAAGATGTTGATTTTGCTTGGACTGACCAGTGTCAAACCGCCTTTGAAACTATGAGAGCTAATTTATCTGTGGCACCAGTTCTTAGCTGGCCCAATTCGGCCCTTCCATTTCACATATCCACCAATTCCTCCGATGCTGCAATAGGAGGAGTACTAGGGAAGAAAGAGGACCATTAGTCCTATGCCATTTATTTTGTGAGTAAGAAATTGTCCCCTACCAAGTTAAACTATACAGTTACTGAAAATTAATTCTTGGAAGTGGTTCATGCCATCAACAAGTTTCTCCATTACATCACAGGATACAAAGTATTTGTACATACAAATCATTCTGCCATTAGATTTCTTATGAATAAACCCATTACCAATGGTAGAGTGACTAGGTGGCTCATGTTATTGCAAAAGTTCGATATCATTATCCTTGACTGACCTAGAAAGGAGAATTTTATATCTGATTTTATTTCATGCATAAAACATGAGGGTGATGATATTCCCATTGATGATAGTTTCCCAGATGAGCATATCTTTTACCTCTCTGTAAATACCCCATAGTTTGCAGACATGGACAATTATTTGGCTACTAGGAAGTTACCATCTCATTTGTCACCTCATGAAAAGTGTAGAATTATCACACAAAGTGTTAAATACTCTTGGGTTGGCTATGACCTTTTTCCTAATGGTCCAGACTTGAATATTCGTAGATATGTCTGAGGAGATGAGATACCAGAAATCCTACAAATTTGTCATGATGGACCATGTGGTGGCCATTTTTCCGACAAACGTACAACATATAAGGTGTTACATTCAGGTTACTATTGGCCTAGAATTTTTAAGGATCCAAATATGTGAGGAGTTACGATAGCTGTCAAAGGACAGGAAGACCCAAATCAATTGATGAAATGACATTGCATGCCCAAGTTATGATAGAACCTTTCGAGAAATGGGACCTTTATTTTGTGGGACCAATTTCACCCATTTATCATAATAAGAATTGTATTTTGTTTTTTACAGATTATGTCACCAAGTGGGAAGAAGAAAAATCCCTATTTAGGGCTACCAAAAAATCTGTTGTTGAATTTATTTATGAAGAAATTTTTACCCTCTTTGGTGTTCCTCATGAAATTGTTACAGACCAAGGAACCCAATTCACTTCCAAGTTGATGAGAGAATTAACAAATAAATATGGGATCAAGCATTGTAAGTCTTCTCCATATCACCCGCAAGCTAATGGTTAGGTAGAGTCCACAAAGAAAGTTTTGGAAACTATTAACCAATGTTGTTCAATTACACAATAGGGATTGGGATGATAAGCTTCCATAGGCTTTGTAGGCATATCATACCACCTAGAGAAACACCACTAGGCATACCCCTTACAATCTCGTGTATGGAAAACAAGTACTTCTACCAATAGAATTCCAGGTAAGGAATTTTGTATTACCGTACAATTGGGATTAAACTTATATGAGGCACATAAAAAATGATCCCTACAATTAAACAAGTTGGATGAGATTAGGAAAGATGCTATCCAATGAAAAATCTTAGTTCAAAACCAATGGAGCAAGTGGCATGACAAATTTATTAAGAAGAAACAATTCCAACCTGGTGATTGGGCTTTGTTGTTTGACTCCCGATTTAAAATTTTTAAAGGAAAAATTACCACTCGATGGTTGGTTCATTATGACGTAGTCACCATGTATGATAATGGGGCTATTAAAAAAAAAACAATTGATGATGGAAAAGTCTCTTACGTAGTGAATGGAAACCGACTCAAACTTTACCACAAACCCATTTCCAAAGAATATTTTCTACAGGTCATGTCAACTGACAAGGCATTGGCCTTAGTAGATGGGGAAATTTCTTCTTCCTCCCCCAGTTCTTGAATTTTTTTTTGAATTTTGACTGTACATATGTAAATACTTTGAAGTGTGTTGATAAACAATTCTATAGGTTTCTACAGGTATTTATTTCACCGTGAGTAGACAATTTCAAGGAGAAAAAAAGGGAAGTATTTTCCTTCAAAAATATTGCTATATTTGAACCTTGTTGTCTGCTAAGCATCAATTGAATAATGAATTGTTGTAATTAGCCATATTTTTGAAAATATTCTTCTTCTTTTTTTCTCAAGGCATCTTTAATGGCAGATTCTCTTAACCTCCACCACTAGAGGATATAAGGAAGTGACACCTTGACTTTCAAACTTAGAGGTTACTCGTACAATTCCCCAAGAAACTTGAGTAGGTGAGAAAACTATCTTTATTAAAGAGTAGCAAGAAGGTATGATTAGCAGTTCAGCATGGAAACATCACTATAACTTAAAAAAAAATAAGAAAGTGAGTCGAGCCTAAAGATACATTTATGTTCTTTCCCAATGGTACCATCTACTACACACTAAAAATGATTGATTATACCATATCTTTAGATAGGCTACGTCCACTTAAGTACCCCTTACATCAAGACAATATATAAGGAATACATAAAGAATATTTTTCCTCTAACATAAATACCATCCCAGTCTTAAATAAAAATTTCAGAGTTGTCTCCCCATCTTCTTGCAAAAAACAATCTTTATATAAAAATCTTAAAAGATGGTGGACCAGTGTCTGCTGTAAAAGCGTGTAAGAGGATAAAATGTCGGGATACTAAACAGGTATGCTGGAAGCGGGTACCAGCCTATGGTATGACTAGGTAAACCTGTCATAGTACTGAACAAGCTTGCTGGCAGTGAGGCATTCTACCTAGCAAGGGTGATAATCTGACAAACAATAAATAAAAACTCCTAAATCTTAACCTTGTCCTGATGTACGACATTGCTTGTAGACAAAGATGAAAAGAAGTATGCATGGTTAATAAAGGGTCAATGAAATCCATAAATCTGTCATTGGGAACTAACTTTAAGACTATCCTAAGACTCTCTCGCCTACCTCTTCTTAACTATATGTAGGATTTTCTATCCTACAGGTGGGGAAATATTCTAACTGTCTCRTCAGACTAATGTGTGAAATTTATCTCTACACTYGGAAAGCTRTAAATSTTAGGCTATTGGGATAATTGATTAGTTCCCTATATTTTTTATTGTGAGGTGTCACAATACTTAGGAGTGGGGGAGGGGTTTCATGAGATGACAAATGATAAACACTGCCTATATATATYATAATCCATGAGAAGAAGAAGTRGAATCTTTGTAAAAATTTGGTTATATTSTTTTCAYGATATTTTGGGCTATTACMTMTGYAGTTATTTTTATTGAAATGCTAAATTCTATATCATTGACATCATTGTGTGTTATAAGAGTCCTATACATTTCTTTGAAAGACTGCTTAACRRGTTCTTTGTGTCAATTACAGACTGTTAAATATTCACTGYAGATTTGTGTTACACGCCTATGGACAGAGGGACAAATTGGTTTAAAGTGTACAAGAATGATGACAAGGMAATTAACAATGGATCATTATATTCACACTTATCCTATCCATGCTCATGTTCACCATGACGGTCAGAAATTTCCCAAGCTAAGTGTTATGGGTAAATTTCCATTACAATGAGGACAATTTCCATTTGCATAGGAGTACCATATGAAGTTCCCTATGGAGTGCCATTTGGAAGACCGGATGGGGTTCCCTCTAGATGTCTGAATGAAGCACCATCTGAAGGATTGGATGAGGTATGCACATACTGTAAGTGACCACGATTGCAAGTAAAAAAAAAGATCGTTTGAATTGATACACCTGTTCACTGGTAAGTTGAGATGAACTAAATGGTATGTCATTAAAATTCTCATTGATAACTAAATTAAAAACATTTAATGCATTTTTATGATCAAATGTCCAAGTCAAAGACTTGGACATTGATCTAATTCACACATGATTGCAATTTCCTCCAAAGTACACCATTCTAAATTCAAATGTTGTGCAATCATAGTCACACATGGCAATCGTGTGTGATGATTTTTCTCACGAATTCAACCGTTTTCCACCTTAATTGCATTAAAAATTGGGGGTTTAGCCCCATTTTCCATTTCACTCATCCTTGCTTGTTGTGTCCCACTCACCCTCTACCCAATTATGTTCCTCTTCTCATCCTCCACGATGTAACCATGCCTAAACACTATGAACCTTCCTCCTATTTTGATCTTCTGTCCATTCCCGAATTTGTAGAGTGTAGGGAGATTTTCCTTCGCATAGGGTGGGGACCATTCTTGGCCTATCTACAGGGCCACGATGATGGCATCTAACTGCAATTCGCTCTTAGGTTCAATGGGAGGCTAGTGCATGTAGGGTCTCTGGCCTTCTTGGTATCTGGGGAGTCAATTTCCTCAACCACGAAATTGCCACTGGTTGGAGATTGATGGTTCAAACACCATCAATTACCACGACCAAGATACAACAGATTTTTCAAGCCCGAGTTTCAAAACATTTTCGAAGCTAAAGGGTGCTCCAAAGAATGGATCAAGGATGATTTTATTAATCCCCTTATCATCATTACCAAGTTTATCACTTGTGAAGGTAGATACTCTGTCTTCAAATCTTGTCATTTTCGTCTATTATCTCATTTCCAATTTAATAATCTCCTGAATTGTCCTTTCTACTTCTTGAAAAGTCTTGAGAAAATGTCTTCCCAAGTGCGTAAAAACATGGCCAATCCTCATAATAGTCTATTCCATCATGGTCTCATCAAATTTCTTGTCATAACCGAGTTGAAAAAACAAGGCAAGACATGGGATGAATTCCTCTATCAATTCTCAAACCCCCATCTCACAGTCAATACCAACAAGAGATCAATTCATTTAGGGATTTTTACTCCATCTAAGCCTCATTCTCCAAAGACTCAAAACCGCCCAACTCAAAATATCTCTCTGTCTAAACAAAAGGATAAGAAAATAGTTAACTCCCCTCCAGCCTCATGGGGCAAGAAAACTAAAAATCCTAATGATAATTCTCCATTTCCCTCAATACCTATTGATCCTCAACCTAAGAAATTACAAGATGCATTTCAGCAAGATTTTCATTTAGTCCCTACGAATAGAAGAGGAGCCAATCGGTTCAAAGGGGAATCTTTTCGAAGAAGTACCCAAAGTGCAAGTAGAAAGTATAATGTAAAAACCCCAAGCACTTCAAATCCTATCCAAGTATCTTTTGATCATGAAATCCCCCATAAAAGACTCACAGAAGTTTCTGCAGAAAAGTTTGAGACTGATAGAGAAGTAAAATATGAACCTAGTCCCTCTCACATTAACTATGTTACTCCTACCTCCCAGATGACTACGTCAGCTTCCAAAGTTGATAGAACTTATACATCCATCAATGGATCCAAGCCCTCCTCTTTTGAAACACCTGATCATACCCCAATTATTGAGAAATTACAACAAGAAAATACTCAGTTACTTCAACAATTGGAAGAGTGAAAGACTATGGATAGGCATCTACATCATGACAATGCGGTATTGCAAGAAAAAGTGAATTCTCTCCAACGATTGGTTGATCAAATGAGCACCACCAATCGCAACCTCCTAACATAATTGAAACGTCATAAAAGGCCCAAGAAAAAATCTTTGGGACAAGAGGGAGAAGCTTCTAAATCCAATCCACCCCTTCCTTCGCGAGGCTAGTTATGTCGGGTGATTCATTTTTGTTTGCAGAGGGACCTGCAAATACTTAGGCGTGGGGGCAATGTTGGGTTCATATTTTGACTGTTTTATTGCAATGATAAAATCCTTTTTGCATCAATATTACATATGATATGCTTCCTATTATCCATATTGAAGAAGTTTAAAAGTTTAATATACCAACTCATCATGGATTCGCATCAGGTATGTATAATTGATGCTTTTGCAATGATTTTATGATCAACTCAGATTCAGTTCAATGTTTACAAATATCTAATGCATGGTTTGTGTGCAGCAAGAAAAAATTGCAGTCCAATCCTCCATATGGTACATTGTCCAACACTTCATTCAGCACTCCATCTGGTACGTGATCCGACACTCCATCCAACACGTGATCCAGTACTCAGAGCGCACTAAATCTGGTAGTTGGTACATTGGTAGCCTGTGGTGGATGAATCGACGATATGGGTTTTGTGCCCCATTGTGGCCTCCAGCTACAGATCTCGACACACCTCGGATTGGGTGGTTATGGTGATTGTTGAGTGGCTCACATATTTTCTAGAAGATGTTGATGTTAAGAGCTCATTTAATGATTTTGTTGTTTTTAGAGGAGGTCGACCTCTCAAGATGTACTTATCTATAAATAACACTATTATTGGCATGACCACATAAATAATTTTTAAGAAGAGTTTCATTGTGTAATTCAAACATTCTCTGCAAATTTTGTTCCAGACTTCGTTTTTTTATTAATGATAGAATTGCATTAAGTTAAGCCTGCATTTTATTGTTGGAGAGTAGGCACGACCTATTGGGGGGCCCACCAGTGGTCTAGGTGTCTGTATATCAATATATATCATGTGTTTATCTTATTTCTTAGTTAGAATTTATACTTTTTCCTTTGATGTATGTATTTTTCAGTTTCAATTACCGTATATGTCAATTATAATTTGATTATCTAATTCGTCTTTCTTTAATTGCAGATTGCTTGTAGGAGATGGTTAATCATCATGTTGTTCCTCTTCTTTGCTAGCTATGAATCATCCTGCAGGATACTTACTTAGATAGTGTATTGAAGTCTTAATTAGTTACTTTGGTTTTGGCAACTAAAACAGAGCATTAACTTAGACAGGGTATTTGTATAAACAAAGTTTTAATTTAAGATTGTTTGCAAGCTTTGATGGATTAATTGTTTCAAGTTTTGATAGTTGTAATTAGGATAGATTTAATTACCATTTCAATTAAATCTTCATAGATCTATTTTGTTTATTAATTTACCTTAGTATGATAGGATAGAAATACATTTTGGGATTATGTTTGAAAAAGCATTCTAGTTTTTAAATATGAGTTTTAATGATAGGATTAATTCAGTTTAGATCATAAAATCTCAGTTATGGATTAGAATTGTAATTTTTAATTAGAAGAGTGAATTCGAATTAAGATTTTTTCCATGAGTTTATAGATTTGTTTGAATTAATATAAGAGTGTTTAATCATTGATGATTGATGCATGAAGTTTAGAGATCACATGGATTTCCGAGATACTTAGTGTTGCTTCTACGATGGAAAATATTTCTTTAGATTGCCTTATTTAGACTATCCATTTCTCTGTAGAAGTCAACATTGAATTAATTCCTCTTGAAATGTCACTAATAGTCAGATGCAATCATGATGTTATTCGACACCGAAGACATAATCATCATCTTTSAATACTTTCTTTTCTATTACTGCAAGTTAGAAATAGTTTTGATCAATTAGAATTTGAATACAGTCATAATACTTTTACTTTAGATTAAGTAGATTAAAAATTATTCTTTGCGAAATAGAAATAGTTATGAGTTCTTTTTAAGAATAGGTTCACTTGTCAAAATAATTTTGATAGATTAGTTGCTTACTTTCTTACTTACTTGTTCACTCAGAGATAGATAGCTTAAATAATTTATAAATATATTACTTGTTGTTGCTTATTCAAAGAGAGATTGAATAGATTAAATAGCTTTGAAATAGATTGCTTTTTATTTTCTTATTTAGAGATAGATTAAACAGATCATAGTCCTATATTGTTTAAGGCTACTTAGGTCAAATAGTTCATAGTTATAGAATTGCTTGAAGCTCACCAATTAAAGGTTGCTTTACATAGAGTTTGTTGTTTTGAATGGATTTTAAAAGTCATCTTTTCAAAGTACAATTGTAAATTAAAAAGAGTGTTGATCCCTAGTTTATTGGAATTAGATTAGATTAGGCTAGGCTAGATTAGAGCTCTAGACCCACACATACAGTGCTAATACATCGAAGCTTATGAGCCCCGGGTTGACAATTTAATGTCTAATTAGATAGCATATATTTCACCTGACAATTATATTCACTGAGAAATTCTAACCACCTACTTTTCCTGACATTTAGAGTTGGTTGTCCAAACAAATATTTCAGACCATTATGGTCTTTCCTCAACTCGAACCTTTTCCCCATGAGTTAGTGCCTTGACATATTCAAGGCATTCACTATGGATACCAAATCCAAATCATGAGTAGCATAGTGCCTTTCATTCTCCTTCAACTTCCTTGATTCATAGAATACCACATACCCATTTTGACTGAGGACTCCACCAAGCCATTCTTTACATTCATCAATGCAAATAATGAAGTCTTCATTTGGATAAAAAATCCTTAGTATTGGAGCACGTGTTAATAATGCTTCAAGTGTTGGAAACTCTTTTCACAATCCAATTTCCACTAAAAATTCACCCCCTTCTTTTCAAAGGATGTGATCGGGTGTGCAATCTTTGAGAATCCTTCAATAAATATCCTATAGTAGCTTGCAAGGCCCATGAATGATCTAACCTATATCACATTATTTGGTGTTTACCATCCTCTAATGGCCTCAATATTTTCATTATCCATTGTTATCCCTTCCTCTGAAATGATATGTCCCAGATAATAAATTTGCTTCTGATAAAATGAGCACTTTCTCAATTTGGCATACAATTGATGCTCCCTTAATACCTACAATAAAATCTGTTGAGGGAAAGATATTAATTATCTTACTCAAGCATCTTCTAATCCCACCTGGCTAAGGAAAGATAGTCGGGAATATCACCCTATGTTTTATAGCCTAAAAAAATATTTCCCAATCCACAAGTATTAATTACAAGGGGTTAGGATGATTTTTTTAAATGAAAATATTGTTGAAAAATATGAAATTTTTATATAATTTTCTGAAAAATATAAATTACAGAAAATAACTGTGGAGATCAAAAGAAAAAGTAACCAAGTCAAAGATTCACATAAATGAGACAGAATAGCAATCACTTTATTTCATTCCAAGAAATCAAAGTATCTTTCTCTTTACAAAATCCCTGTGAGGACATAGACCAAAGTCAAATTTACATATCTCAGATGAAAACCGTACAAAAGGAATATGACAAGAAGTAAAAACTGAACTTATCTGGATCATCTTGCCACAAACTACTGCCAATTTGACTCTACACAATATCTTTTATTAGTTATGAAACTCAATCCATAAACAAACAAGTATACACAGACTATCAAAGATAGATCAACACCTCTGAAATAAGCATCTGAATGATATAGTTTAGCTTTGAACCTTGCTATATACAATAGGACCCTGTTGTCAAAAGAGAATCAGGCCTTTAATGAACTCAAGAATGAATGAAAACTGAACTATCTCATGAAAACAAAAGAGCAAACCTTGGTATTGCTTTCTCCTTCTATTCTCCCCTTGTTCTTCCTTCTCATTTGACTTTTAAGCATTCCAAATTAGTTGAAGTAGTTCAACTACCTCCTTTAGTTAAGTTAATTAAACTTAACTAATTTTAGTTTAGGGGAAATAATAATATTAATCATAGTTAAGGGTCTTTATTAAATAATAACTAAGTGGGACCCCTTGTGACTTTCTTTTTTTTCTTTACAAAAATAAACAAA
>JASDQU010505322.1:12959-25242 GCA_032191745.1 Picea mariana | reverse complement strand
GTGCTCTTTTAAAATTCATCACTAACACATAAATTTTAACTCAAAATCTTGACAGTGAGGGTAAACAAACATAACAATCAGCCACCTCCAATGGATAATGAGAGGGGTGAATTTTTATAAACACTATGGAAAGAATGCTCGAGCACAACTTGTGGCCACCCAACACATATACAGGCTTCCATTCAAATTTCTGGGCGATACAAAGATTCAATTGTGCAACGCTTTCCGAAATAGTGACAATGAAGTAAATACCATAACAGACGATAGCTCAAGGCTCAGCCAAACAAAGCAAGAACAATGCAAATCTCAGTAGTTTGCATTGCAACCCAAAAGAATGAAACATAACGACCACCGAGAGGAAATGAGCGACAACAACTAATACCCATACTGGTGTTAAAAACCAACACAATAAAAACTCATATCTTGTTACACCATTGTCATAATTTTCCATAGAGAATAAAAACCCAAGCTGACTAACATGTTTTACACTAAGAAAAACCAATGCACAAGCTACCCAGTCAATAAAATCTATCATTTTCCTTTAAAATACCAGCAGTCTAGATTATTCATAGAGAAACCATAAGCACAACACTGATACACAGTCAAAACTTAAGAAAAACATAGACCTCATGCAATCTCGAGCCAAAAAAATTGATTCATAACATAGAGGGACCATCATGGATGGAAAGTAAAGGAACCATACCTGGAAAAATTGCTTGAGGGAAGAGTTGGAGTGTGTTTTCCTTTCAAAACAAGAAATCGCGGAGCCTCCACAACCACCAGAGCCAAAAAATCCAAATGCAACTATGGCTAGGGTGACAGGGTCGAGGTTTGTTTGAGTGACATGCAGTAAATGCACCTCGCTTCCTCCCCCGACCCTATTTAATTCAACGTACAAGAAAATCCATACACCATAACATCAACCATTAATTCAAACACATATCCATTTCTATAACCAATTCTATATCCATTGCATAGTGTGGCAACCTAAATCATATCAAGACTTTAACAACAACCATTTGTAGAACGTTACAATATATGCTTCACATATAATCCTTTAACCAAAGCGCATAGTCTAGAAGCTAGGTCCATCACCTTATTTTGTTTAATCACATATAACCTTAAGGCTTGTCCATAGTTTTATCCTCTTTTTGTTTTAAGCTCCCATATTATCCTTTAACATAAAATCATATATATAAAATAAGCAATCAATGTTTAATGCATAGACATAAAACCTGTAAAAATAATCCTTGTATCCATAGCACTGCCATGCATTGCGAGTGACCATCAACACCATCTAGAAATAACACATCAAACTCCTTTAGTATTGCATAATATTCAATAGTTTACATATTATCTTTAGGTGTCACCTCCATATGTGCTGCAAATATTTGGCACCATTTTCTGTAACTTTTCTTTAGCTACAATGCTGAAACTTCTCTGACATTTATTGCCCTGGGAATTCCCTGTACTGTCCTTAGGTTCCCTTCCTCATCCAAGAAATTAAATGACTTATTATAACAGTCTAAGGTAGCATGTTGTTGGTCCAACCAATACATACCAATTAGACAGTCATAGGAACCTAAAGGTATGTTGTTCAAATATTCCCTGGTGTTCAGTCCATTCATGTCCATTGGACATGCCTTAACCATATCATTAATTTTTCTTTTGGATCGGGTATCCAACTGCACCAACCAATATTTTCCATGATTTCTTCTTGGCAAATGCAATATTTCCACCATCTTAGGATCTATATAATTATGACTAGCTCCTGAATCAATTAAAATAGCAATGGTTTGGATGTTGATCTTACCTTCCACTTCAATCATATGTGATTGAAATTCATCTTTCTTGTTGTCTAGGGATGCATAGATTCTAGGTACATTTCTACCCATTTCCTCCACTGCATCAACTTGTTGTACATTGTGAACAATCCTCACTTTTTCACCTCTGTGAGGACAATCTCTATACATATGATCTCCCCCACAAGCCCAAAATTGAATAGGTGGTTTCCTTGGTCTTTGTCCCCCTATCTCATACATTCTAGGTTCTCTAGAAGTTGGTTTTCCCTGAGGATTATTTCTAAAGAATGGTGGCTTAGTCCCCTTTTTCTCTACTCCGTCTTGTTTTTCTTCTTGTCTTCCCAAGATTTTTGTAAAGTTTCCCTTCCTTTATGTTGATCATAAAGGCATTTAGCTCACCTTAGAGTCTCCTCCAATGTTTTGGGATCATCATATTGTATATTGTCATTGATAAATGATGGAATCCCACTCAAATACCTGTTGGGTATGTGTTATATTCTTTGCATGAGCAATAGTGTTTGAGCATATGCCTCAAGAAACATGTCAGATATTTAGGTGGTTTTTCGGCACATGGTTTTTGCCGATGGTTTTCTATTTCCAGTTAAGGAATTAGGGTTGTGGACTAATCCAGTTTATTGGGTTAGGGTTTTGCATGCCACTGGATCCTATATGTATATTGTATTGTAAACAATGTAGCACACATGAATGAATATAGAATATGTTGTTTTTCCTGGTTTGGGTTTCTAGGGGAAAAATATTTGTGTAATGTTTGTATTTGTCATTGTATCTTTTCCGTTCTTTTACTGAATATCTGTTTGCAATAGATACTGTACAAGGTTAAAATCTATAATACCTTTGAATATTAACTGGATCTTCCTTGATGAAAGAAACATACTTTAGCAGTTCCAAAAACCTTCTTTCATATTCATCTATGGTCATACTCCCAAGCTTGAGTTCAAAGAACTCCTTCATTTTCTTGTCATGGTATCTCTTAGTCAATTATTTCTTTTGAAAATATCTCTTGAATTCCCTCCAAGTAACATTTTTCTCATCAATGTGTTTCACTTGCACAAATTGGTCCCACCATATGGATGCCTTTCCCTTGAGTTGATAGATGGAAATTATTCCTTTTGCATGTGAAGAGTAATTATGCAATTGAAAATACTTCCTCATGCCTAGAAGACATGTCTATGCATATTCATCCTTCTTGTGCTCACCAACAAATGTAGGAGGCTTGATTTTGTTCATTTATATTTGTAGCTCATCCACTCAAGACCTGCTCTTATGTTTCCTAACATGGGATGGACTTGAAATAATTTTTTCTCTCCTAGTGGAATTCCTTTGGGAGTGATGGTGATGTCTTCCAAAATTTCTTGTTCTTCTCCTCTTATCAGAAGACCTGTGACTTCCTGATTTGCTTGATTCATTCTCCTTATCCATGTTATTTTCTATTATTTCCAAGCTCTGCATTAACTTTATGTTGAAGCCCTCTTATTTCTCCTTGTCTTTCATAAGCCTCTCATTATCATCTTTATAACATTAGACCTCATTTTTCAAACTTTGAATGGTCTCTACCAAGTTCATGCTTTCTTCCTTTCCTTCTCCATGCCCATTTGAGTTTGTACATTCATTAACCATATTGACATACATCCCTCTGAACTCATATTACTGGTTGTAAGCCCCCTATGTATCTTCCATGATTTTGAACTCTGTGTTGATCATTTTTTGATATAATTTTTGTTAACTATGCAAAGTGTGTAGCCAATAGAACTTGTTAGGTTAATTGATTTAACAAATTCATGAAATTATGAACAATTTTGGTTCAATAATGCATCAAAATTATTTCTTCTGATTTCCTAAAAACTTGAAATTCCTAGATCAATTTTCTGGGTAAATATTTATATTCTGCTATCCAATACCTTTCCAACGCCTTCTTCCATGCTCAATTCTGAGTCTTGAGTAGAAAGTTAAGGTTATTTGAAAATAATCATTTTTGTGAGGGTAATCCTTGTACATGTGACCTTCTTCGGGAGACGAATTAACTCTCAGACCCGTGTTTCATCCTCTCATAATGTACACATGCAATTTTTGTCTCTTTATGCAAGTTTGATAAAACCCATGGGTGCTTTACTTTAATCCTCTTTCACCTAAAATAAAAACCTAGGCCCTGTTCTTTGGTGGAAAACTGCGGGCTAGAACCAAGCGCTCAACTAAAAGGTGCTATCCAGAGCTCCAAGACTTTGGTTCTCTGTGAACATTCACTTATTCAACACTCCAATCTCCCAGAGTGGTTACCGACCGAATTAGTTCATAAAGTGACTTTGACCAGTGGGTGTAGGTATTCTCCCTAGCTTTGGGGCTTCAGTGCTCCAAGACTTCGAGCTTCGAATATTTACCCGCAACACACTCCAATTTCCCCGACGCAAAATTGGTGAAATTTTATACATTATTTTGGTCACCCTAATGATGATTTCACAAACATGTGTTCAAGCTCCCAACATGAGTTTTTTCCTGAGAAAAGCAACTTCTTTCCTCCTCTACAAGGCTTCTTTTTAGAAAGGGTCCATAGGTTGCACATATTACACAGTGTGGAAAACTATCATTTCCACAGGTTGCTCTATAGCTGGCCCGCGGGATTTTCGCAGGCTGCTATATGGGCAGGGTGCAGCGGTGTTCCAAAGCTAAAAGAGGAAAGAGGTTTCACAAAGTTTCTAGAAGGGGAATCTTCTAGAATGTGAGGTGGCATCCATATGGTTGCGATCCTAATGGTTTCTCTGATTTGGTTGGATCATCCTCATCCCTTTAACCACTTCACTTTCTCCTATATAATCATGGGCTTCTCATGAAAAAGGTTAAGCAAAATTAAGCAGAGATTTGATGAAAGAATAGGCTGAAGATAGTGTGAAGAATCCTGTTTCTAGTGATGCTTGAGGCCACCATTTTCCCATCAAGATTTTGTGGATTATCTTCATGCGAATTTCAGAGTAAGTGTGTGTGTGTGTTGGAACGAAGGACCACTAAAAGGGAACTTGCAACATCAAGGCAATTCGGTTGTATCTTCTACTTTTCATTAATACAATACGGTGGCACATCTCTTTCCCATAAAATGATTAGTATTTTATTACATGATTGTTAGGGTCCTAACCTGCACATAGGTAGATCAATATATTTGGATGTAATAAAGGTCAATATTAATAAGGCCTTTCAATAAAATAGAATAAGGCGGATGTAAGAAGACCTAATAGAAGCTTCCACTTCTAGAAGGATCTTCCTCTAGATGTTTCTCTTGATAGACATATTTAGTATAAATAAGGGTCGAGGGTATGAAAACCCTAGCTTGGAGATTATTGTAACAGAGCACTGCTCGATTGGAGGTTTCCCCCTCGAAGAGACCTACGAACATTGCTTTCTGAATCAAAGTGTTATTTCTGTTGTTGTTCTTATATCATTTTTGTGTTATTGTGGAGATTATGTTGGATATATTACTGTTATTCTACCATTTCTAGCATTTTATTTCTGTTCTGCATATTTGTTATATCTGGTATCTTGCAAGTGGTATCAGAGCACTTTCCTTGGCAGAAATTGTGGGAATTTTTTTTTCAGGGTAGAGATGTATTCCGGCATCTTTAAGCCACAGAGATCTGTTGTTACGCGCATAAACCCGTGGTTGAGGGATTCATACACGTAGGAAATACAAGTGGTTCTTAAGCGCACATCTATTTTCCACCCTTGTAACCCCTTTTAGTGGTAATGCATCAGACAACACCTATGTACGGATCGGCCTAGATTTCCTAAAGCCCTCTTTAGATAAACCTATTAGCCACTAGACTGCTATAGTGTCACTGAGAACAACAGTCGGGAAGATACTCTATAGTACCTGGGTAGTCGAGTAGTACAACTAAGGGTATGGTCTATCCTCCTTAGTTAGTGCCCTGAGATATTGGGCTGAGTACTACTGTTGGACCCCGCACGTATATCAGAGAGCTATATCACAGGGAAAACCCTTGTTTGTAGAACCCTTGAATACCTAACCCTTGGGGGACAGAAACATAAACAAATTAAAACATACTAGATCTATTGCCACGCAATTGTGTTTGGGTTTCCAAGTAAATACACATTTCTTTCTGGTTAAGCATTTGGGGATTTCATCACCGCAGTATTCTTCAGATCGGAGTATAAGTCCACATGTGTAAAAAAAAAAGTCTGGAAATTTTTTCACCATTTTTTGAGACCTATTCCATTGGATTCATCTCTCCGCCCTTATCACATTCATCCATATCATTTTTCGGAAAAAAAATTTACCCCGCTTGCCCCTTTTCAGTTCACCCATCCTCATGGCCCATACCCGTAGCCAAGATATGCAAACTCGCTTCAACACCTTGCAATCTGGTTTCCTCGAGACCCAAAAAGAAGTGAAACAACTCAATGCTATTGTTGCCTCCATCGATTCATCCATCAATGCAACCATAAATACAACCATGCAGTCCTCAATGGAGGAAGTCAAACAAGAACTGACCACCTAGCTTCAATATATCTTTGCATCCCTCTGCACCAAACTGAAGATCCCTACAGATGACCATTTCTCTGAAGCACCTCCAAAGACCGAAGGTGAACATTCCTCCCATTCCCATATCTTTCAACACCAACACTTTCAACGTGACATATGCCCAGGGATGATTTTAAGGATGGAAGGACAATTGTTAGGTTTCATAGTGTCAACAATAGGGATCATGGTCGATCCTCTCAAGGTTGAGGCAATAATTCAATTGCCCCCCCCCCCATGCACAATCCTTCAACTTCAGAGTCTACAGGGCAAGGCGAACTTTTTACGATGCTTCATCACCAACTATGCCAAGATTACCAAGGGATTTATGTTCTTACTAAAGAAAAATGTCCCCTTTTACTAGGATGATGCTACTCAATGCTCTTTCAACACCTTAAAACATGCCCTCACAACTGCCCCTCTACTCCGGCCACCTAACTATAACAAAGATTTCTTATTATATCTGGCTGCAGCAGAATCAACCATTGGCATGGTTTTAGTTCAGGAAGATGACTTGTTCTCAGAATACATGATCTATTACCTGAGTCAAGTCCTTGTAGGACCGAAACTAAATTATTCTCACATCGAAAAACTTGCATTGGTAGCAGTTCATGCTGTTCAATGGTTCTGTCATTATGTTATGTTTCGCAAGAATACCGTCATTGCTGTCGTGAATCCATTCCAGTACATGTTGACACGATGGGTAATAGGTGGAAAAATCATTAGATGGATAGTCATCCTATAGGACTTTGACTTAGACTTCGTTTCAGCAAAGTCTAAAAAGTCACTCATCTTCGCAGAACTTATTTTGGAACTTCCAGTTGAGCTAGGTGACGTTGTGACTGAAGAATCGCCTATCTGGGGAGATATGTTCTTGATCACATATTTGGATCCCTGGTATGGAGATATACTTATCTATCTCCAGACTTTGAAATGCTCCACCTCTGCTTCTCATGATGAGCGTTGATGTATACACCATCAGGCTAAGAATTATCTCATAATCAATGATAGATTGTATTGAAGAGGTGTAGACTACATCCTACTCCGATGCCTCACTCATAAGGAAGCAGTTATCGTGCTTAACGATTTCCATACCAGAGCTTGTGGAGGTGATTTGTCTGGGTTGACAACAGCCCAAAAGATTCTACGAGCAGGTTACTTCTGGCCAGCACTTATCAAAGATTGTATTGAATCAGTCAAGAAGTGCCATCCATGCCAAATCTTCTCTCAGAAGATGAGGGTACATCCCGCTTCCATGTTTCCTGTTATCACAGTTGGTCCCTTCACCAAGTGGGGGATTGATTACACTACTTGCAACCCTCCTTCAGGAAGGGGGCACCGCTATATCATCGTAGTTGTAGACTACTTCACAAAGTGGGTCAAAGCTATGCCAACGTTTAAAGATGATGGAGAGACTGCAACTCTCTTTTTATTCAATCAAATAATAGCAAGGTTCGGCGTCCCAAGGGAGATTGTCACTGACCATGGTAGTCACTTTCAGAACCAAATGATGACCGAGTTAACATCAAAGCTTGGGTTATGAAAAGAACATTCATCACCCTACTACCCCCAAGAAAATGGGCAGGTGGAGGCTGTAAACAAAACTCTTAAAACCATTCTACAATGAACTAGCAACTCAGGCAAGTCAAATTGGCATTTGATGTTATACTCGGCATTATGGGCTTACCAAACATCTGTTAAGATTGTAACCAGTTTCTCACCTTTTCAACTCATTTACGAGTTGGAGGCAATCTTGTCCATCGAATGTCAGATCCCGTCTCTAAAGTTGGTAGTACAATTGTTGCCAGACACTTCTCCATTTGAAGAACGATTAGTATACCTTGAGAAGCTCAATGAGAAATGTCATGATGCAGTCCTGGCCAACAAGGCTCACAAACATAAGGTCAAGTGTCAGTATGATNATCGTCTGGTTTTAGAAATGGGCTCTACCTCAAGAAGTATTACTCATAGGCAGGTCACTGTGGGTAACTTTTTGTAACATATGTATAGTCTTTGTACTATTATTTTTTAGTTTCTTTTAGTATTATGGACGTGTCATTGATACTATCTTTTGTCACTATGGCAGATGTCAAGTGATTCCGAGGTATTTGTTGGGTATGCAGACAATGCTAGTCGGCACACTCGGAGGCTTGCCTCCGCAACTTGGGTAATCTTTACACCTCAAGGCCAGTTATTATCTTCCAGAGGTATATGCTTAGGTGACGCCACAAATAATTTTCTCGAGTATAGCGCAGTTATTGAGTTGCTTAGTGACGCTTTGTCATTGGGTATCTCTCATCTTCGGGTCTATATCGATGCTCAACTGGTAGTGTCTCAGTTAAATAGAGTGTACCGGGTCCATGATCCAACTTTACACCGACGATTCCTTAGGGTACATCTCTTAGAATGAAACTTTGATTATATTACATATTTTCATGTTCCTAGGAGATTAAACCAAGTTACAGATACTCTAGCTAATCAAATTTTAGATTGGCATCTTGCACACATATGAAAGAACATTAACATAAGTATGTAAATAAATTTTTTCACACATGATCCTTAAGCCACAAAAGACCAAAAAACCATCTATAATATCATAAAGTAACTAGAGCACATATATGGACACAAGCGCTTCAAAAATAGGACCGATAATGAGTCACAAGGATTATGCCCTCAAAAAATATATACAAGTAGTGCTCGTGGCATGTCAAAATGTCTAGCTAAAGTCAGGGCCTATGGGCCCTGTTATACTGGTCCACAGTATTGGCTAAACACCGAAACAATCGGAGCCACGTCCGTGGTGCCCCCACTACATGAGGCTGCATAGATGGTGGCAGGTCCTCAATCTCTGCCATCGGGACCATGTGAGTGAGTGCAGTAAAGTTACGCTCAACCCATCTCAATACCCTCTCAGCCTCACTGGCTGTAAGATCTCCTGCTACTGTCGGTCCCCCTGCAGCAGCAGGTGCGGCCCTTGGCCGAGGATGATGCTTGTTCCTCACATAGTTAGCAGGTCGCACTAGTCCCACATCTGCACACAATGAAACACATATCCATTAAATACTCTGGAATAACAAAAAAAATGATATATATAACAAAACAACATAAAAATTACATATACAACAAAAAAACTACAAAGGTGGAAACTTACCCATCTCCCCTCGCTCCTCACCAGGAGGTACTGGTATCTCCGGGTCTCTTGAAAAATCAATCCTGGCATAGTGGTACTCCTCTATAACCAGGATCTATTGTGATAGCCATGCAAAAAAGTCATCATTGAAGGACTCATTGGTCCTTCCACCACCCTGTCGCGGTAGTAGTACTGCCCATATACACACAGCAGGAAGAGAGGCATGATGTCCTCGTACCACTACTTGAGGACTAAAACTCGAAACTCTCTCAAAAAAAAATGAACACAAAATGGTCCTGAACCCGAAGTACCTATGTGTCTGCAAACGAAAATCTATCAATTGCCTCTTCATACACTTAAGAAAAGTGGTACTCCAATCAAAAACTTGTGCATTTAAGCACAGGACTGAACAGTTCATCTGTGCACGGGACGCCTGATGTAGAGCCACAAAACTAGTAATTCGCCCAATAAGCAATACTATCTCCTGTAGCAATAGGTTAGCGATCTTTCTTATAGGCACCTGTGTGCTCGTGTGGTCCATATTAGCTACACAATATAGACCTATCAATTCCGCTATGTTATGCGGCCCCACAGAAAAAGTCTGGAAATTGACTGGTTCCCCTCTCCTAGAGAGGCCAGTCAAAAAGTAAATGTCCTCGTCTGTGGGCACTAGTGACTGCCACTCTAACATGGATGCCTCTACATCTGGATGTCAGTAGTCAACCAAGGCATTCAGTATCCTAGGTTGTCACTGCATGAAATGACATAGAAAAAACTTGAGTAAACCACACTGCATCAACATAGCCACAGCATTGGGGTCTTCCCTGACCAACTCATTCACCTCTTCGTGCTCTCTTTCTCTCCAATGGACATACATCCTGCAAAACAAAAAGGTTCAGGAGGGTTAACCCTTGATTTTGAAGTCTTTTTCATAGAATAAGGGGGCCCACGCGTGCTGTAATGGCGACAGTCATGTGTACACACGTACAGAGTTTACTTTGCCTAAATGTACACGTGGCCTGTCCTGAGACAGCCCGTGTGGACCTAGGGATGACTTTTTAAAGGTCGATGCCCCCCTAAAAAATGAAACCCAATACATAAATAAAGACATAAAATGCAAGATAAGGGAGTTTGTACTTAATTGACCCAGACAGAAGTTCGTTTCGTCCACTGTAGCTTCCGGAATCACCACTTTAATCAAAGGGGGTCTTTTGGCTCCAGAGTCAATTTCCAAATCAACAATGGTGATAATGAGCTACCAACTTCTATTTATAGACTTTTTGGCCTCTTTTTGTCACTTTTTTGGCTTCCATTATTATTTTCTTTATACCAAAAATCATTTAGAGTGATTCAGGAGTTATTTAGGGGGGATTTGATCAGGTATTGGGACAATTGTTTTTGAGTTTTGAGTAATTTTCGACGGTCTATGGAAATTTTTTTCGACGATCTACTTGAACATATAGGTTAGGTTTCTACCCTAACTCTCGTATCTCGTTGTCTTTTTCCTTTGCCATAGGATTGATCCCATCAAGTTGTGACATAGAACCATCATATCTGCTTTAGAAGTTTTACAACTTGGTGGTAGAGCTTACCGAAACATGGATGCCCTAGGTAGATCCTGGTTGCATTATGGTATTCATGTTGTATCTAAAACATTGTAGGCTCGGGAGTCCTTGTAGTTTTTCCTAAATATGTGTTTGAGCCTCATTTGCATGATTTTTCTTCACTCTTGACCTCACCCTCAGGACTCCCAAAAAATAGCGGGTCTTCTTTTAATCCCTTTTTAGACCCTCTAAACATGAAAAGATTGCCGAGGGATCTTGTGGCCTTTCACACTTGTTAAACTAAAATTTGAAGTCACATTTGTCCAGCGGTAGTTTACCCCTTTTTCGGTCTGGATGGTCAACTATACGAACAAAGGTATACTCTATGGAACTTCAGCTCTATAGAATAGTACTCTCAGGTATAATTTTATCCCTTTTTTGGGCCCAAGGGACTAAACTAACGAAGAAGGAACCCCCACAGAGTCCATAGTTAAGCTCTTTTCAGACTCCCTAAAATTGAAAAGATCGTCGAGTGACCTTATTCTTTCACACTCGTTAAACTGGTCAAGAAGAACATTCCTGACAGAGTCCATAGTTAAGCTTTTTTTAGACTCCTTAAAAATGAAAAAATGGTTGAGTGATCTTGTCCTTATCACACTCATTAAAATGGTTTTGAATAGATGTCTTGTCGGTGCTAGTTTATCCCTTTTTCGAACCGACTAGACTATTTTCGAAAAAGGTACCCCAATGGAGTCTCCTTTTTTGTTTTTTCAGACTCTCTAAATATGAAAACCACCGAGCTTACCTTCTCTGGGCTCGTTAAACTTACATCGAAATATGTTACCATTGTGTGTTTTGTTAACTGCATTTGCATATCTTATACGCCAGCCTTGTAACAGTTTGCTTCTGCATCTTAACACCCTTGGCCCCCAGAGGATTTTTCCCGAGTATCATTATACTAGAACATCAATATTGTCCTTGTGCCTTGAACTTGTATGTTTACAATACTCATTCCTCCCTTGTAACATAACATTCCTTTATTCTTTTTCCCAAAATTATTGAACAAGACAAAAAAATCAAATATACCCCAAAAAGAGGAAGGGAAAAGTATATTCTTTATTGGCAGCATAATGAGTCGCCCTTGGATAAAGCACATCTGTCCATTTGTTCATCAAACTATGGGATGTAGTACGACCTTAGGAAGTTGTTCTCGCTATATAGAGTTGTGTCCTCCACCGTTTGGTTACCCTTCCAAACATATGGA
>JASDQU010505321.1:11673-35344 GCA_032191745.1 Picea mariana | reverse complement strand
TTGTGTACATATATGTATTTTTCATTTAAACATTTCTCTTGATTTTCTTTTTTCATTCGTGAACTTTTGACACATTTTGGATAATCTTTGTATTTTCATCTTACAGGATTCCAGCTGCATACAAAACAAGCAGGAGAAGTAAATTGAAAGTTGGTCTCAGAAATAAATCATCTTAAAGAGGTGATATCCAAGAAATTTGACATTTTGCAAAGAAATTGAAGCAAAAAGGTATAAACGAGTTTTCCTAAAGGAAATGTTTTAAAGGAATATTACAAGAGTCCGAGGTTAATGTCATTCAAACAGCTAAATCGTCTGAAATGATAAATAACAGAGTTGTTTCTTGTTTTAATAATCTTTGCAAAAAATTAAGACAATTTAAACGATTCACCCATTTAAAAAAGGGCAGTCAGTCAAAGTAAAGTATCCTCGAAAATATCTACAAGAGTCAGTTTCGAAATTTTGACCTCTGTATTTTCAGCCCGTAAGTCACCACCTGTCACCCTTTTCTATCTTCAGGTTTACCTTTTCGAAAGGTTAGCATCTTTCCATTTCGCATAAGAAGAAAGAAGATTTTTCATTTCAACCTTATGAGCTTCAAAGCAGATTGTGAAAAGAGGGCGGGTCTTCATAGCTCCTTGATCCCCTGCTAAACGAAGAGATGCCTAAAGTGATCCTAACTTTCCTAGGTTTTTCAACAACATTGGAGGATTGAGGCTTTCTCAAGTAGAATGCCCTGAGAAAATTATTTTCCTTTTTTCTCCCCAAGAATGAAGGTGTTGTGAAGGTTAAGGGAAGGTTGGTACCGAGTAATCAAAGTAAGTTGACAGACCTATAATGAAAAATATTACACAGATATTAGCCCTGATACAAACTGATTGCCCCCATCTTTGCACTCTAAAAAGAAAATTATAAGACAGGTGGTGAAAGGAAATTTAGAAATGATTGCCCCCACCTAGTCCAAGAGACGATGAAAGGAAATTCAGAAATGATTGCCCTCGTCTCAACATTTAAATGCATAAATATTATTCCGAAGTGGTGAAAGGAAATTCAGTAAAAGGGGCAAAATAACTTCACTGGGGTACTGAACAGGCTCGCTGGCAGTGAAGCAATATCTGAGATATCTGTAAGGCTGTTATACATGAATATCACTCTACTCTGGTAACCAATACTTCTTAAAACCTGATCTGCATCCTGAGTTCAGACGAGACTTCCCAATTAAAACCATATAATCTTCTTCTTTTGATGCAAGCTGATAGCCGCAAGATTTGTTGGGTCTCCTAGGACTATTTCGATTGTCTTAAAGCAGACCTAAATTTAGTGGCGGGAAAGGGAAAGTTATGAAAGGGACTATAGCTAATTTTAAAAAGAGTATCTGATTTTGAAAAAGATTTTCAAGGTAAAGAACGAAGTCTCTTTCCCCCTTTGTTACCCTGTTCTCAAGAACCTTTTCACCTATTTGAAGCTATTGACTCCATTTACCCAATATTGGCATGTGGTCTACTATTCTTCCTGCCTTACAAGAAAGCGAGATCCCTAGTTGGAGCCTATGTTGGAGACGCCTTTGTTTTTCTAGCCCGCCGCAAATTTCATTCTTAATACTCGAAATCAAAAGATGGTTTTCGTTTTTTCCCTCTGTGGTTTCAAGATCTTTGAAGCCTTATCGCGCGAGAAATGATGATTATTATACTCTTGAGATGAGTCCAACCTTTCATAAAAGTGTTTCCTCTATTGTTCTACCTCGGGATCTCGTAGGTCAGATACTATAAGTCATGCAGTTCACATGTCTCGAGCTACGAAACGACGAAATCGCTTTAATTTTTCACCCAGGGCAGTAACGAGAGTAAAGTTTTCCCGAACCCATGTTTTAACGTCGTCGGGGTTTTGCACCTCGGCGTTATCCAAATCCAAAATTTTAACGTCGTAGCCCCGATAGCCGAGAACACGAGGTCCTTATTTTAGTAACCCGTGTCAAGGTTGAAGGTAAAATCTAAACCATGGTAAAAGTTTTTGTCGGCATTTCTCCACTTGGCGTTTTTCTTTTCAAAAGTTACACCGTCTAAATCCAGACTCGCGAAATCATGATAAGGATATAAACATAATTAATTAATCATTTGATCCAAGATTATCTTCCCTTTTAATTAAGTCATGTTATCGCGATCTCGCAGTTTCGCAGCTCGACATGCAAACCTCCCGGAAACTTATTTTCAAAGCTCCAAGTTGCGATATAACGAATATAATAATTATGAAATTAATCAAGACCCAAATCACGATTACCTTTTAATTAACCAAAATCGATCATCGCAGTCTCAGGTGTTAGAGATTCAAAATGCTAAAGTAAAATCTTGGATATAACGAGTACTGAAATATTGATTAACGGTGGTAAAACCAGATTAATCAGGCTAAATCAATACATATCCCACGTTTTGATGCCTGCATGATTTACGAGGTAGCCTTAGTCTTCCCATATGCCACTGATGTTTTAAACCGCCAAAATTTATGGCATTAATGAGGAAATACGGTAAATTGATGAATATAAGATCATATTTTTACGACAAAATTTATTTCCAAATATGATTTGACAAACTTGTTCTAAAAGGTACCGAGTTTTCAAATATATATGAGAGTTGTGGTTCATTATAACAAATGCATTTCATATTACGCAGAGCACATTATCTCTGAGTAGCTAACTCCTGTATGTATATGTATTTCTATCGCAGAAGAGCCAAAACGCAAGCTCCAGCCATGGCTCCATGAAAAGCATCCAAAGCTAGTGTTGAGGTTTCGGGACAAGGCTTAGATAACGTTGTTGATACTTCACCTCGAAGTATTGACTCGGTCCCGAATTGGTCATTCGTTTCATATGTTCTACAAGAAGAATTGGTGGATTATTCCGATGACTCCAGTGACAACGAAAAAGATGATATAACCACCATGTACAAAATAGTCATCCAATCCGAAATGCACAGAGTAGCAGCCAGGCCATGACTATTGCCATATTACGATATGGTTCGTTGGGCATTGGATCATATTGACATACTGACCAGAACCATCATAAATGAGCAGAAAGTCACCATTGGACTTTCAGGCTAGAACATCTGCAAGCCATGTATAAGTTGTCCACAACGTCCGACCACATATATGGCACCGAATTCTTAGACGAGTTCAAGAAAAAGGAATGCGTACAGTATGATAAAACCATGTCCAGTTTGATAAAAGATTGGGTTTCAAACACCGCAAAGTTCAGAGCTGATGGCCATGGCATATATTCAATCACCTCTTTAGAGCCACAGTACAAGTATGTTGCCATGATGACATGCACACTATATGGGAGGGAGGACACCTCACATTTTTATCTTTCGTGGGTGCCTCTAATGTTTCAGGTCACCAAAGGCGGTTCTTTCAACTGGGAAAAAATGTTGTCTGATAGCTTGACCAGTCGGGTCACAGAGTATTGGGCATAGAAAAAGGATGGGAAGACGTCTTCATTCTTCATGTCTGCATACATTATGGACACAATTTTTTTTTGACACCATTTCCCTTAATGAATTGGAGTTGGACTCCAGCAGAAGATGAACCCATACACGTTTATCATGCAAAATTATGGGAAAACAAAGAAACAAGTTTTGTGTATGAAATCTTTAACTGGGTGATGGTGCCCCTGCATATTACTATTTTTGGTCACCCGCCACCCAGGATATTAGACAACATAGTAACGAATCTGAGAATCATAGCGGACTGGTATGTGGAAGAAGAATTTTCATACCTTTGAGTTTTTAGGGCTTCGGTCCCCCTGCATGCACTGTCATTGTTCATTCTCGACAAGTTGGCTTGCCGTGAGGTCGCTAGGAAAACAGTGATTGGTGGTATAAGCAAAGAGCTTAAGGGATACTTGAAGAAGGTATGGCCACCTTTTCCTGTTCATTTGAATTCTTATTCTTTATTAGATTTCGGGCATGCCAAAGCCGAGGTAGTATCCCTGGAAGACCTAGATTTGGTCTCCATTGAATACAAGAAGCACGACCTGTAGAGGGTCGTGAGCAATCATTTGGCCAGTTGCGGGCTCAAGAGATGTGAGCGCGACAATTCACCCTCAGATGACATCTTCCAAGGTGCAAGCTCCTATGCCGAGATTCTGGCTCAGATACAGACTTTGGCACCCGAAGAAAGAGCCGATGTTCTGAAGTTCCAGGAACATCGACGTAGTTGACTTCCTGCAGTGTTGCGGGGTGAGAGTCTAGCTACGACAGAGATCAAACAAAAGGATGTCGAGGGTTCTAAGGATGCGAACCCTGATCAAGAAAAACACCAAGACGAGGGAGAACAGACCAAGATCCCAAAAACAAAGATAAAGACTCCTGACCCGCCAAAGAAGCAAAGTCTGGTTGCTACTACAGGAAAATCAACAAAACAAATCAGAGAACCTATCACATCGGTTACTCCCTTGCAGTCAACTCAAGGGAATATTGAAGCAGCATGGATCTTCAATGAAGATTTGAGGCCTATAAGGGTAGAAGAACTCCCTCCGAATGAGTTTTTCTTCCATAAGAAGAGAAAGGAAGTAGTAAAAAGGGAATTCTATCAGGAAGGAGAGTCGACTGCCAAGAAATACAAAGTTATAACTGATGGAAAAGACAAGAAAAATGAACAATTCATGACCGAGATAGCAGGTACATTAGGAGCATATGCCTCGACAAATCAGTTTTCAGTCGGACTTCTAAAAAACTAGCTGAAAAGAAAGAATCACCTCATCAAGACCCTGGAAGCCAGACTAACCATAGCAACAGAAATTGCCAAGGACCAGGCGAGCGTCGGAATAGAGCAGGCCAGGTTGGCTGATAAAAATGAGATAGAGCTACTAAATACTAAGCTCGGGCAAGCATAGCTGGTGGTCTGAGAGGGTTAGATGCAAGCAAGCCAGCAAAGAGATTTGATCCAACAATTGCAGGCTAGGGTGGAAATCATCGAAAGCAAAGCGATAGATATTGGGATGTTTCAGTCCCAGGCAATGGAGACTCAGGGCAGAGTCTCTACGGCTAAAACAAAATTGCTCGACAAGGTAGGGGAGATTCGGGACAATTTCTTGTTGGTTAATCAAGTTTAAGAGAACTTATCTTTCATAGAAAGGGAAGTTGGAGCAGCACGGGTCGCCTTCCAAGAAGCTGTGATAGCCACAAACAACAGGGATTCGGGAAACACTCCCAGGTTAGGCATTTCAGAGCAGACCAAAGGAAACATTCTATTAAAAGAATGGGAGCACAACATCTCAGAAGGAAAGCTGCAACCCAAAAATGTAACAAATGCTTTGGAAGAGGCTTTCAGTTCTATAAATGAGGATCTGCTAGGCATTGATATCGGAGGTAGTGTCGAGGCTTTAATTCAAATGAATATGGAAAAAATCTCGCTTGATTTGAAAGAAAAAGAAGAAAGGGATTCGGCGGAGATCTCCCAAGTGACTATGGAAGACATAGTCCAAATAGACAAATGCATGATTAGACCAAGCTCACAATTATGCGCCATCAACATCATAGATGGACAGTTGGAAGACAGGCTGCAGTAGTTAGCTCGATAATGTTACTTCCTTGAAGCTAGCTGTCAAGTAGAACCATCGCGGATAATATCTCAGTTGGTCGAAAGATGTGTCGCCTGTACCGAGCACGCGCGAGGACAAACGTCTGGCACCAAGTGAAGACAGAGAAGAAGAAATGGATCGATTTCTCTCCTCCCTGTCATAACCGAATTTTTTTGGCTATTGAGATTCTATATTGTTTGTAAAATTGTATAAATATATCACAGAAAGAAAAGAAAAGGGCTGGACCTTTTTGTGTCGATTGTAACGAAGTTTTTACAATTTTTGAGAGTTAATACAAAGCAAATATGAATATTCTCAATTCCATCATGAATGTGTTATCAGTTTGCTTCCTTGTATCTCATAATTTCATTTCATTTCATATTCATAACTGATAAATGCTTCGTTATAATTTAGTACGACCACTACTATAGCAAATGAATTTTGGTTTCCGGTAATTGTTTACTGTTTTTCCTCTGTACCAGCTATTAGCGGGTGTAAGACCAGTCAACTCTTTCAGAATTCTACACATATTCTATGCTACGTCGATTATTTCTTTACAGTTTTCCTCTTCTGTTTATACATGAGATTCTCCCTCGATAGGAGCCTTACATCATAGACAACTAAATGTTTTTCTCCCACCTCATCCAATTTATTAAGATATAACTCAGTTATGGGAAAGAGCCTTTGATTTGCAATCTCGTTTTATTTCTGAAACCGTAAATTCTCTTTCACACGAGCAAATTGAGATAGCACCTAATCTCTCTCTGAAGTTTTTCCTACTTTTACTATTCCTCCATGACTGTCCCTGTACCAACACAGCCCAATATCGAACCCGGATTATCAAATCAAACACACATTGCTTTAAACCTTTTCGATACTATTCTCAAAACAACCACTACCTAGGTTGAACTCGAACGTTCATGGGCAGCAATTGAATAGGATATAACCATTCGGGAACAGTTGGAAGCTAGACAACACCAACGTAGAAATCTTCCCTAGTTTCCTTTGCTGAAGGTTGACGTTTCTCTCTTCTTCACCCTTTACCCAATTTCGGATGCCTAGACACTGTACTTCTAAGACTTAAGTAAAGACTCTGGAACAACAAAGACTATGATGAGTATTCTGAAGATAATGTGAACTGTTGTGATGACAAGGAAACAACGGTGTTTTTGACCAAAGAAGAACACGACCAATTCATGGATGCAAGCGAGATCTTTTTGCAAGATGAAGAGGAAAGGATATTAGTAGAAAGAGAACATTATGAGACTGGATTGCAAAATTCCATAATGCAATTCCAAAGGCAATACAATCTCTAAAACTAAAGCGTTCCTCCAAATCCTTCGAAAGGTAATCTCCCAAAGGAAAACTTTGCCAAAGAAGCTCAGAGTAATATGCCATCCTCTAGTCAGCCCAAGAAGGAATCCACAGATAAAAATCTAGCTGCAAAGGATTCCACTGTGAAAGACTCTTCTACAAAGGACACTATGGATAAGGGTAAGAAAAAAGAGGAACTGCAGAAGAAAATATTGACAAGAAAAGAAACAGTCACTAAATAGGTAGAGAAAGCTCCGTCCTCTTTTGACTTTGAAAGTGAGATGGCTAAGATTAAAATTTTAGTATCATTTAATGAATTGATCAGAAATAGTGAATACAGAATTTAGATCATCAAGATGCTTAAGATGGGACATACCTATGATACCGTGAACATACAAGATGATCACCCATCCATCTTATTTGGGCCGAGAGTAGAAGAAAGCGGTGAAAGTGAAGAAGTTCCTCCCTTCTATGTCAGCTTAAAAATCCATGACATGACTTTACACAATGCCATGCTGGACTTCGGAGCATCTCACAACTTGATGCCTAAGGTGTTCATGGACCAACTAGGCCTTGAGGTCACCAAACCCTATAAATATATGTTCTCCTTTGATTAAAGAAAGGTGAAATTCCTTGGTATGATTAAAGACATGGTCTTTTCTCTGGCACAAATCCCAGCAAAGAATATGGTGATGGACGTAGTGGTTGTTGATATCCCACTGAAATTCAACATGTTGTTTTCTAGGTCATGGGTTTCAAAACTGAAAGGAACCCTCCAGATGGACATGTCATATGCCACTATCCCCATCTTTGGTCAAGACAAAAGATTGTACAGGGAAGTTCTACTAAAATATATGGTCAGCAACAAATCACAACCTACGAACCATCCTATCTACTCAGTAAGAACTAAGTTGGGGTCTTCCATTTTCTTCAATGATCTATGCTCCAGAGAAGAAGAGACGAAAATAGTCCTGGCAGATAAAGGTATGCCCGAGCAATAGATGGAGGAAATTTCAGAACAATAGGGTGACCCAGAGGATCATATATGGAAAATGAACTTCAACAGAGCTACATGCAAAGTAGGAGTTGGGGCTAGTGTGTGGATAAATCATCCCAAAGGAGATGTGAAATTATGCTCTTACAAACTCATTTTTGAATGCACAAATAATATGGCCGAGTATGAAGCATTAATATTGGGGTTGAAAGTTTTGGAAGAGTTAGGTGCCAAAAATATTGTTGTACTTGGAGATTCTAAACTCATCATCAATCAAATCAAAGGCATCTACCAGTGCAAAAATCCTAGGCTAAGGGATTAAATAAATCTGGTATTATAACTCGTTAAGAAATTTTTAGAATGCAACCTTTCAACAATTCCAAGGGAACAAAATCAAGTTGCTGATGCACTAGCCACTTCAGTAGCAGTGTTCAAAGTCCTAATTTTTCCCAAAAAAATCTACAAGGTTGAAGTCAAGTACAGACCAACAATACCAAACAATATGAAACACTGACAAGTTTTCAAGGATGAAAAACATATAGAAAAATTCCTCAGGATGGAAAATGAGTTCGAGAATTTAAGCATTGATGATGAATATTACGGCGATGAAGTGGATGTAGTTGTTTTCAAAAACGAAGGATACTTTGACAATCAAATTGCTGGCAGAGATATCATACATCTGAAGAACAACATTATCCCCAAAGGCCTAGTACCATTAGAAATTTTTTTTGATAACAATGATGTAGCCAGAAGTCCAAAGATCACAGTAGATGAAGAGAATGTGGAAGACTATAATATTGGGACTCCAGAAGACCCAAAGATCATTAAGCTGTCCAAGAAACTCAGCCCTGAAGTCAAAGAAAGATATGTAAAATTAATAAAAGAATTTCTTGATGTCTTTGCCTGGACCTATGATGAATTGAAAGTTTATGATACTAGTATAATCCAGCATGTTATCCCAATAAAAGAAGACCATAGGCCATTGAAACAGAAGTTGACAAGAATAAACCCTCTATTCTTACCATTTATAGAGAAAGAAGTAAAGAAATTGTTCGAAGACAAAATTATAGTATCCTTGAGGTTCTCCAAATGGGTAGCAAATTTGGTACCTGTCAGAAAAAAGAGTGGAGAGATTAGATTGTGTGTGGACTTCAGAAATCTGAATAATTTATCTCTTAAAGATAACTACCCATTGCCCAAAATGGACCACATTCTACAAAAGGTGGTGGACTCTCAAAGGATGTCAATGTTAGAAGGTTTCTTGGGATACAACCAGATCATGGTACATCCCGACGATCAAGAAAAGACAACGTTCACCACACCTTGGGGAACTTTCATGTATGCCAAAATGGCATTTGGGCTTATAAATGTTGGATAAACATTTCACAGGGATATGGACATAGACCTTGCAAATGAAAAGGAAAAAATTATTTTTATATACCTTGATGACATTACTGTGTATTCTTCTACAAATGAAGAACACATCAAACATCTCAGAATGGCGTTCGAAAAGTGCAGAAAGTTTGGCATATCGTTGAATCCAAAAAAGTCAAATTTTTCTATGGAAGAAGGGAAGCTCTTAGGGCACATCATTTCTAAGAAGGGGATAAAAGTAGACCCCAGCAGGGTGGAAGGAATCTTGAATATTGGCATACCCAGAAGAAAAAAGGAAGTATAATCTTTCCTAGGCAAAGTAAACTTTCTGAGGAGATTTATTCCAAATTTAGAAGAGATCATAAAGCATATCACCAACATGTCAAAAAATGGAAATGAAATCAAGTGGATCCCTGAGGCTAGAAAATATTTTGAAGACATCAAGGTATCATTGACAAAAGCTCATGTGCTGGCCAATCTGAATTTCAAGAAATATTTCATAATATTCTCTTTTGCTTCAGAACACACAATTGCAGGTGTATTACTCCAGAAGGATGACCAGAATTTTGAGAATCTCATAGCATACTACAGTAAGACATTGAGAGATTCTCCTTTGAAATACAACATCATGGAGAAGCAGGCATATGCTTTGGTCAAAGCATTTAAATAATTCAGGGTGTATATTCTACATTCACATACTACTACTTATGTACCCAAAAGCTTAGTAAAAGACATCCTGACACAACTCAATCTTGAAGGAAAGAGAGGAAAATGGATTGTAGTACTATTAGAATATGATCTTGAAATCAAGCCCACGAAGTTGATCAAAGGGAAGGGACTTTCTAGACTTATGGCTCAAACAAACTGTGAGTTCTTGGGGATAAATTTCGCTACAGATATGTCAGAGGAAACAATAGAGGAAGAAAGGGAGACTCCACAAATATCTCAGAAATTTCTTGACTCTACATGGTATGCAAACATTATCTTTGTGTTAAAAAAAATGCAAGCTCCTCCTGAATATAGCAAAACAAATGCTAGGTTCTTGAAACTAAAGGCAAAAAAATTATGCATTGTTAATGGATTACTGTACTAGAAAGACCCAGGAGGAATTTTACAGATTTGTTTGATATAATAAGAAGAAAAATGAACCATCAAAGAGTTCCATAAAGGAAACTGTGGAGGCCATCATTATTGGAAGACAACTGTACATAAAATGTTGAGAGCCAGTTTTTATTGGCCTAGTATTTTCCTTGATGTTTATAAGGAAGTGTCAAAGTGCCATGAATTCCAAATATTTGATGGGAAAGGAAAATTGCAGTCTCTATCGTTGAAGCCCATTTCAGTAGAAGCTCCTTTTAGGCAATGGGGCCTAGATTTCATAGGATAAATACACCCATGATCTTCAGCTCAACACAAATGGATTATGACTGCAACAGATTATTTTACTAAATGGATTGAGGTTGTTCCTACCAGAAAAGCTACAGATGATGTTATCATTTGATTCCTGGAAGACAATATCTTGTCCAGATTCAGATGTTCAGTAAACATTATAACAGACAATGCAATGGCCTTTAAGTCTAAAAAGTTGGAAAAATTTTGCAGTGATTATAATATTACTCTCGGCCATTCTAAGTCATACTACCCATAAGGAAATGTATTAGCTGAGTCTTCAAACAAAATCCTGGTCATAATCATCAAAAAATAATTGCAGGAAAATAAAAAGGCATGGCACAAGAAAATCATTCATGAGCTGTGGGCTGACAGGATATCCCCATAAAGATCTATTGCCACATCTCCTTTCCAAATTGTTTATGATACAAAATACATCTTTCCTACGACACTAGGATTTTCAGTAATGAAGTTGTTATAGGAGCAAGAAGCATAGACGAATGTCGGTCGAAGAAGGGAGGATGAACTCATCAGTATGTAACAGATCATAGAAAAGGATTTCAATAACACCCAGCTACGTCAAGAGAAAATCAAGGAAGCTTTTGATAGACATACCAAAGAGGATGACTTCAAACTTGGAGACTGGGTATTAAGATGGGATGCCAAGAAAGAAAATAAAGGTAAACATGGAAAATTTGATCACCTGTGGCTGGGCCCATTCAAAATTGTAGCTTACCGCAGGAGAAATTCCTATTTGTTGGAGGAAAGTAATGGAGAACTCGCTAGAGGAGGGGTTGTGAATGGAAGGATCCTCAAACACTATGTCATTTGAAAAATCATCACTCGTCATTCATTGTACAAGGCCTCTTTGCATTTTTTTTTCTTTAAGTGTGAAAATCAAAATAAAAACAGCATGGTTGAAGCCCGAAGTGAAGGCCCTGAGCTATGTTGAGTATGTTTGAAATTTATTAATAAAAGAAAATAGATTTAGATAATACACATAAAATTACAGCCCAATGGGTAGGCACTTGGTCTACTGCTCTTTTCTAACTCACAGGGAGGATAGCATCCCCAGTTGGATCCAATGTTATCACCATATAATTTTCATATGGTGTCTAAGTTTCAAAATTTTAATGAAGGATCAAATCGCCACAAAGCTCTGATAATTTGGAGGACTCAGTTATACCTGGCAAAGTATGGATGAAATCTAGGAGATATGAAGAGAAAAGCTCAGCAGACTGTTGATCCCAAGAGAAACCTGGATCAATGGTTGAAAAGTGCATAGGAGATGTAACTAGCGCGGATATTAAGTGGTCAAAAGTGGGTTGGGGAAAACTGTCATGGTTTTATCATGGGATGCGTGGCACCTCTAGAGATACATTGAAGAAATGGGTTGTTTGACAAAAACCATTTTTCTTCAACTTCCTATACCAGAGTTACCAGGTAGCCGAGGACAGTAGATCTTAAGGTGACCCAGATCAATGGTCGAGGCGCATTTCAGTGATTGGAGTAGCATGAGAATTAGCCGATGGAAGGTGGATTGGGGAAAATTGTTGTGGTTTAGATCGCGGATGCATGGTACCCTCAGAGGCACATCAGGGAGAAAGGTGGTTCATCCAAAACTATTTTTATCCAACCCCCGATGTCAATAGATACCTATAAAAGGAGGAAACCCCAACATTATTCTATGACAATTCAAAGCGTTCAAACGTTCAGAAATTTGGCGCAAAGATTCCATTCAAATTTTGAAGTTCAAAACCGAACCAAACTAGTTTTTTCATCACCTGTCAGGTATTCTTCACCATGGCTGCCAATCCTATTGTTTTATTCATTTGAGAACTAGATATCTCCTCCAGGGAGGAATCCCTAATTGAAAGAGATTTTGACATTTTCGACACAGAGACAACGGTCTCGCCCGTTTCTGTGTCTAAATCAAATTTGTTGAACAATGTTGGACCTCACATACCTTTTCTCGAAGCGGCTCAAGCCTCCTTTGCCCCTTATGTCGTAGAAACAATCTTCCCATTCCCTGAATTTGTAAGCTGGTGTGCAGAGCAATATTCCCAGGGAGAAAGAGTCATTTTAAACAAATTAGGGTAATAAGTTCTATGTAAAGTAGATGGTTTTTCACTCCAACACGCTCTCGACATACCAGACACCTCCCCCATAGTTTCAGAACCCTTCGAAGAATAGAGAATTATCACAATTTATAGAGAATGCCTACCCCTGCTTTGGAGCAGGAAAATGAAACCTTCAGACAAGAGGAACTAGACCACAAGGCTAAAGTACTTAAATTGAAGAAAGAGAAATAAAATTGGTCACAAATGCAAACAACGACATCAAATATGGAAATTAGTGTGCCTACTAATGTAGAGGATGGATCAAGCGTTGAGAGATTAGTTGAGGTTATGTCCTAGGTGAGCTTGAAAACAGGTGAGATCAAGAGTCTCAAAGAAAACTTAGAAAAGTTGAAACAGGAGATGAAGGTGAAGGATGAGAAAAAGGCTCAACTCCACAGAGAAAACCAAGACCTGCAGGAAAGAGTGAACAAGTTAAAAACTAGATTGAAGGGAAAAACGCTACTGCAGGGAGCCAAACATGTAACATGGGATGCAATTGCTGCGTAGATTGCTAAGTTTAGAAGTTATATGAATTTTATCAATGATAAAGACAACATGGTTTCTACAGCTCAGAACAAATGCATTATTGTAAATGAAGTATTAGAAAAGAAACTCTCGGAATGGGCCCAAAATGCCATCACCTTACTGAATGCTATACCAACTGTCGATCTTCAAACCATCGGTGTGAAAGATGGGACCACATTAATCATTTCAGCCAGGAGAATCATTACCAAGAACAACCTACTTAGATCGGTCCAGAACAAAGCTGTGCAAATGGAGAATAGCATAAAGGAGTTTAAAAATGCCTTTGAAAAATTATTTGCTAAAGGTCTCCCATCATTTTGGGACGGTAAAGGCTCTTTATACAATAAAGAATATTATCACACTCTCCTCATGCAATGCAGGATGGACCATTCTAAGTTTGAAGATATGGAAGAAAGTCTGTAAGGCCCTAGCTTGGTAGAACATTTAGCTACTGATTTCAAAATTCTAAACAATTTCAAAACAGCGAAGGTCGGCATGCCAACCATGTCCTATGCTATGTGCATTGACTTGGAAATTTTGATTAAAGAAATGATGGATTACGAAATCCCCATGGATGCACAATGGAAAGAACTCGTGTGGCTGGGTAAGACAAAGAACACCATCCATGGAGCCAACAGGTGATCTCCAGTTGTCACCAATCTTGCAGATCTAACATAAGAACAGGGTGGAACAAATGGCACAGAAGTAGTTGGGCAGTCAGAAAGATTATTCATGATGTTGAAACATTTTATTTTTGTTAATTATTGTAAATCATTTCGTATACTGAAACTGACAATCGAAACTGTTACAAAAGCTGAAACGTTTCAATTTCAGTTATTTTGATCAAATTGTATAAGTACTAAGAGACTTGAACCAATTAATGTTGGCAGAAGTGAAAGAGCACCTTTTTGGTTGTATCAGACTCTATTTTGTAAATTTTCTAAATCTGAATTGAATACAAATGTAGAAGATTTTGAAGTCTCTATGAAAATATTTTAAAGGGTGGTGATATGAGCTTTGTTTTCTTTCATTGTATGTATTTCCTGTGACCTATCTTTCATTTACATTTTCTTCTGTTTAAATTGGAGAGTTAGAGGCCCAAAATTCATGATTATGATGCTCTTGGCTTAAGCAATTTAAACTGCATGATTTTCTTCTTAACTAATTCAGAATTCATTTCGATAATGCTATGATGTTGTTATTTGTTTCCTTTATCTTCCTACACCTTATTTATGTTTAAGAATAACTCAGATTCATCACCTCGTTTAGCCTTTGTCCTCTGGAGATTTCTATTTGGAGATGCATTTTTTTAGTTCACTTTCAGAATTTTGACTCCATATCCCTGTGTGTTCCTCCCCTTCTTTTCCAGCAAATTTTATTAAAACCTCCAAAATAAACCAAATCTTGCCACCATTTTTTGAAGAAATATCAAGTGACATGAGAGAGCCCTCTCTGAGTTGAGAAGGCTAGTGCCTCATCTCTAAAGTTGGTTGAAACAATTACCTCTTTCGTTTGTCTATTCAACCGAACATTTTTACAGAGTGCTAGTAGTTCACATCATTAATTCACACTTGATTATCCTGATTTTGATTCTAATTATGATTTTGATTTTGGCCCTACTTTTTTCTCCCCCCTAAGTATACTATGAACATATTCTTTTAAAATATCTTAGAAGGTGCAAATATTTTATGACATTCATTGGTACAATGAGTGTTTACCCTAGAAAAGTCACAATATACTACTATTGTATAATTATTGTACTTCTATAATAGAAAGAAAAGATGCAGGTGATGCCCCAAGTTCCTACATATCTCACAAAGTATTGCATCTAATCTACCTAGTATACTTCTCAAGAGAAGGTTAGTTACTACATGTGAAGCAAAATCCCCAATTGGAGATATGATAAAATCCAAGCTTTCTAACAAACTATGCCAAGGGGAGAGGACCAACACAATGCTAAGCCAACCCCATGCATATGACTTCCAAGAGAGAATGGTATATAGTAGTTAGAATGACTAGGGTGGCTAACTAAGTGAATTGTGTTGTGTTTCATCCATCAAATGACCAAGTACCCCATGGTAATTTCTCTTTAGGAGACCCAAATGAGTGGAAATGAGTTTCCACCCATAGGTTCAATGACAAAATCCAAGTTCACCAAATCCAACAACACAATAACAGTTAGTTCAAGAGAGAACCCATCGATAGAAGCACAACATTGGAAGGGATAATTCAAAGGATCAAAATAGAGGAGGAAGGTTTCTCTCATGAATGACACAAGTTCCCAAGGAATGTGATTGTATTTCAAGTCATTTTGAGAGGGGTGGAGGTACAATGCCCAACTATAACCCATCATGGTATGTAATTTCCCATTGAGACATCATGGGTGTGAATTAACTTGACATGTAGTTGGGTTTCATGAGTGTAAATTAATTTTGAGTGTAGTTTCAATTTCTCCCTAATTTTGAGGCAACCTATGAGGTAAGAGTGGGTCTAAGGGGAATCTAGAGGTACATCACCCAATACTTGTGTTAGAGGGAGTGACTTGATCATTTTTTATGTTGACCTAGGTTCAAGAGGAGGAGTAATTTCGGTAGGTTGAGGAAGGATATCTTGTCTTAAAGAAGTGTCGAGTTGAGATGCATCATCTTGTTTGGGAGAAGTGCACTGTCAAGTCGTAGTAACTTGGACCAAGGGAGATTATGAGACTTGTTGGGAAGAAGAAGAGTTCTTCTGTCGAAGGACCAATTATCCTATATTTTAAGTACATGACTAATTAAAACCCGAGAAGGGTCATTCTTCACCATATAATATATATCTAATAACAAATAAACATCATCCACGTGAAATAGACATAGCAGCTCAATTTTAAATACTATTAAATAGACGTGAAATTGATCTATTTGAAAAAAATGTGAAATTGATAAATTTTAAATAGACGTGAAATTGATCTATTTGAAATAGATTAATTGTGAGCTTGGAAATGTCCTCTATTCACTCTTCAACTTCTTCCTCATCGTTGGGTGTATATTTATTAGCGAAATTTTACGTAAGGTGACCATACATGTGAAGGATTGAGCACCAAAACGGAATCTTAACATTGTCTGTATCCTGATAATAAGAACAATTCCCCACCTCAATATCAATTCCTTCAAGAAATCCATCTCCCAAGTTCATTTCCACAAGAATCTTAGCCATCGAGGTATTTTCTAAGAATCATGTTTTCTTGTCAATATCCAACATCGATCAAACTAGGAGGTCATCCATCAAACTATGTGACACATTCCTCCAAATGCATAAACAAGTTGACCACTCCAATATTTGTAATGTGGCATGGCATGAGAGGTCTGTGTGCATGAAGAATATCCCCAAACAGCCTATGCCATTCTGACCAATGCCTTGAGAATTGTAATATTACATTGAGAGTTGTGAACGAACTCAGGAGTTGTGAAGATACCTTGGGAGTTGTGAAAATTACAAATTTCATAATGAAGCCCATGCAATATCCACTTAGCCGCAATGTCCATTCATCATTAATATGACCAACATGTAATTGTGGCATTTGAATAATGGCTTATCCCATTTGTCCTTTTTGGATGGAGTGAGTCAAGGTAAATAAAACATTTGTCCTTTTTTGGATGGAGAAAGTCAAGGTAATAGAAAACAACAATAATGGACAACAACAACAACATCACTTATCCTATTGTCAATAACTCGCACCCATGCCTTAGCCTTTACAATTTTGTATCCATTGATGGGTTACGAATCAATAACTCTCATATTTTTTACTTAGCAATGTACTTTACTCTCAATTTCTCACTCCCTTTTGACATGTATAGGCCACCTTTACCTTTCTACCATTTCTTCTCCTTGGGTTGAGGAATCACATCCTCCACCTTAGCCACCTCGGTTCCCTCTTCCGTAGTCGTGACCTCCATTTGTATTATCAGTGTTATTAGGGTCCACTTAAGTGTTCAACATAGGAATTGTAGTCTAGTATTGGCATATTCATGTATTTGAAATAATATTCATATTTCCGATGAGGATAGTCTTTTCGGTGGGTTAAAGTTACACCTTTCTTGTTCATTTTTTTTTAGAAATACCATGATTTGGGTTGTCTTTAAATTGTCCAAAAACTCTTAGGGTAAAGTTACATGAAAAAAATTCCCAACATAGAAGTGGAATCCTAATTTTTTTCATAGTTCCTATCGTGTTTGGGTCAATTTTTCACTGGAAAAAATAGATGATATGAATGCCCCTTATCCCACTATAACCATTTCAAGTCCAAATCTCAAAAATATGGGAAAAACTAGACAGGGATTCTGAGTCATAGAACATGAATTTGTAAGAAAATAAAAATATCTCAAAATTCTTTGTCTTTCTTGGCGTTGATGTAATTTGACTCCAAACATGCCCCTATAATTCCTAGATAGTATACCAATAGTAATAGAGCATAATACAATTGTGAAAGAGTAACACTATGGTAATCATTATGAGCTTATTGTGATACTAATAAGATACTAGTAATGAACTAGTGTTATATCTTGATTGACTGACTATTTCTATCATTAATGGTTTTATATGGCGTACAAGAAAATAGGTATTTGTCAGATCTATCTTCATTGAGTGAGGGAATTTTATGTAGAATAGAGGAAAGTGAGACATCTAGTAGGTCTAATAGGTGGAGATCAACTAGAGGTGAGAAGATCAGAAGAAAATTCCATAAACGCATGGAATTTTTTCTTGCGAAAGGGGGATCATGTTATTATGATAATAAGAGAATAGATGACATCTATGTACCCTTGAGGTACAAACATATAGTGAAACAATGGATACCGAAGGATCTTCCTGAAATAAACACTATTTTTTGTGTAAACGAAAGGATATACCGGATTTATCCATCGTCATTACATGGTTTGGGGATATTTTCCATGGATGGAATAAAGGTCTGTTACAATGGATTAACTGAATTGATGGAGTATGTCGAACCCTATTATATATACAAATATTGGATGCAAATAGTCCAATATACAAAAAGTATGCGAAGATATGGATTGGCTGCAAATTATATACAACTATAAGACAATTACCAAAATAAAGGAGAAACTATCTACATTGATAGAAGGCCAAAAGAAACAAGTAATATTGCAGGGTTTATAAACAGTACATGACCCACGACCACAAATAAGCGACCTAATTATCTATTTGAGGGGCGTGAAGGAAACTGTGTATTCATATGTGCAATAAAATCAATAGTTGCAGGGGAAGAGTTATTGATTAATTACAATTTGAATCGAATAGATACAGATGTTGCTATTATGGGGGCGGTACGTATACTAATTTACCCAACCTGTAAGTAATGACTCTCATATTTTATGATTTTAATTATGTTCTTTAGGATGTTAATCCATTTGGAGATCTTCGGTTTGTTTAGTACTCAGTGTGTCCTATTTTTATTATCAACATTTGAATTTCTCATACATTTGAATTTCTCATAAATTTGAATTTATTTCTCATGATAATGATCACAATTCTAATTTTACTGTAATGTGGCAGGATGATCATGGTAAATAAAAAGAGGCCTCAGAACATGTAAATGAACAACAATTTTTGAATTGCATTTAATGTGCATTTTATTTCTGTGGCGATCAATTATTTTATTTGTTTACATAACTAAATTATCATTTATTTTCTTGAATATGTAGTCGGTGAGACATGATTTTGATGATGATTCATTCGATGAAATGGATTTGTATGAATCCCCCGACCCTATGGTTTTAATAAGAAAAAAGGTCAATAAAGGAAACAAGGAACTAACTCACTTGTTAGATATTCTAGATCAAACTCCCAAGGTTAAAGAAAGGATCAGAGAAGTTATGACAAGGATTAAGAAATATAAGGTAATAACCATAATTTTAAGTGGTTTTATTTTTGTGTCATAATATCAATTATGAAAGTTTGATTTTTAACTTTTACATTATCTAAACAAAAAAATGGTTTCTTTCTTATATAGAAATTTTTGGATCCTGCTGACACCGACATGCATGGTATCAGTAGTAGTGGCACTACATAGATGCCATAGGGTCCCAACACAGGCCCTCTTATAGCTTCCAACATGCAACTATTCAGATCTCACCTTCCACACCATTAGGTGGGAGCCACGACACGCACACCGAGGAAGCAACCACATAGGTAGGCTCTGTAGGTGGTGATGGAGATGAGGTCGATGATTTGACAAACTATATGGTTTCTTTTCCTAAAGAAATACATGTGAATAGAACATGGACCCTTAAGGGAATCTTTATGGTCAACGAGGAAGGGCTTCCATTAAAGAAGGTTAAAGTCCCAGGTAATTTTTAAAATTTTATTTTTTTCATGTTCTCTATGTAGACAAATATAAATCATCTAAATTATTATTTTTAAATTAATAATCATATAATAATTTTGCGTGTAGGGAAAAATGATTTTTATAGGTCCTTGGAGAATAAGGATTTTACTGATTTTTGGGCCCACCATACGGGAGAGGTGCAATTCCTAGAATTCCAACCTCAAAAAAGAATTGATGGATTATTTAGAAAGCCTTTTTGTTGTAGATACATTTAATAAGACCTTGGCAACCGTCGCAGCTGACCAATATTTAAAATACATGCAAGAAACATATAGGAATCACTTGAAACAAAATGATAGGTACGAGAATCCTCTGATGATTCCAGAGAGGGAGTATAAGGTCCTCATTGAGGATGCAAAAGAGAAGAAATTGATAGATGAAGGAAAAACATCCTCTGGTCCCAGAAGGTAAATTACAATTTCAATTGAATACCTTCAATTGTTTTTAGATGTAAATAAAATTGTGGTATATATTAACATACTTGAAACTTTTAATGATAGGTTGACTAACACATCAAAGGCCACAAAAGAAAGGCTTGCCAAATGTGGCCAACATAGGCTAGGCCAGGGCGACTACTTGAAGTTGCAATCACAAATTGTAAGTACATAAATATCTTATTTGTATATCCTTAAAACTTCTAGGTAATTGCAGTGAATAACATAAAAAAGACATACTCTTATGCAATGCAGGGTGACGAGTTTGGTACTGAAACCATGGAGAAAGACCTCAAGTTTGGTTACAAGTACGGCTATAAAGTGGTAGTTGAACACCGAAAAGGCTTGTGGTAGATACCAAGAACCACTTTGCAGGATAAGGTAAATAAAATTCAATCCACATTAACCTTTATTATTAAAAGAATACAATCATGTTGGATATTATTAATATTTACAACTTTGTTTTAATCAGGGGAGCAACATTGTCAACAAACGCACTAGTATTGGAGAGCAGTGCATTGATAGCAGTTTGTAGCCAGAAGATGGTTCTGATCCCATTCAGTCCCAATTTTCCACGGGGGTGCAGCCCCACGATGGTGCTATGACCAAGTTGGCACATGAAGGTAATATGGTTGTATTTTAATCATATACTTAATAATTTCGTAGTTATACATTTTGTACTTCTATTGTTTTTTACTTATACATTTATGATTGTACTTATAAAGTTTGTGGTATCAATGGAATATAATGTTGTACTTGAGGCTCGTACAATTGAAGAGGAGCATGTGGGGGAAACCATTCGAACGGTGTCGACTAGTGCACTAGGTAAATAATGACATTGCATGTGTTTTTTTTAATATTACTGAACTAGTTCAATGATATTTAAAAACTGGCCATTTCAATTTTGTATTTTTTTCTTTTGTAGGTGATGCCTCATCATAGCGGCCTTCATTAACTGTTATTACCTTGCGACTAGGCATGCTCTGCGTGATAGGATGCAATAACAATAAGATTTTGAAGAGCACCCAAAGAACAAAGATGTAGATATTGATGAAATGATTGGGAATTATAGAGCTAAGAAGAAGAGGCCGGCTAAAATTACTAAATGATGATGTACATGAATATTTTAATAATTATTTAATATAAAATCTATTTTCACCATATTCCACTCACTTCAAATGGATCAAGGAAACACTTTATCTCATTGTAAACATCTGTGAATAATGGTATGTATATATGTTTGTTTTTGTTGTAAATTTTCAATAGATTTATATGATGGGTAATGGAGAATTGAGAGTGATGCGAGGGGGGGAGGGGCCATAAGAGATTTTGCATTCACATGGTTGGCCTTTTTCAGTAGAGAATAATTTATTGGAGCCATGTAATCTTAGAGAAAACCTCCCCCGATCCAATAGAGAAACAACAAAGTCAATGTTGATTTCGTTGTTGCTACTTCAAATCAAGGGAGGTAGTTTGATCAAATATTAGATGCATGGCTCCAATAAATTATTCTCAAAACCAAGAGGATATCATTCAAGTATGTTCTGACACTCTCGTAAAAATTCATCTTAGAGTAAATAATGCGCTACAAATATTACTTGTATTGATTTTTTAGATATTTATGGAGGTTGAATGATTTTGGCAGGTACTTTAAGATCTTTATTCGTCAATTGAGGGAACCTCAAGACTAACAGAGGGCCATACAACTGAATATAAACACATGGAGAAAACCATTCCAACTGTACTTTCGACCAGTTTATCAGTTCAGGTTTGATTGCTCCTTTTAGCATATAAGTTTATATAGCTATCAATTCTAGTTATGTTTACTGTTTTATGAATTGTTATGTTTGATTGCTAAATTGAAAAATCACCATTTAGGTATGTATAATATTTTGATTATGTCCTCTATATATTATGGATATGTCAGTGTATGTTTATGGTTAACTAATGGATAAATCTAGCATGAATGTATGGATAAATTCTAACATGAATGTATGGCTCTGAACTTGCCGCCAAAAATGGTAGTTTTTTTTCTGGTGACAAGATATTTGGAGGAATGGTAGTTTCTTTCTGTTTTATATTATTGCTATGTGATCCTCTTTTTTCTAACAAGAAACACCAAACCATAAAAGTAATAAATAATCTCAATAAGAGATAAGGGATAAGTGGTGGATAAAAAGGACCTAGTAGTGCAGGTCACCATTACATGAGGGGTTGGTCACTAGGCAAATAACTCCCCAAAACTACCTCTATGTGCACATGTGCAATGTTACTAAAGTCTATTGAATCTTAGTTACATGTATAATTTCCCCACAAAAGATGTTATAATGATCATGATTATGACACTAGTTACAAGATTACATGAATCCACTAGACAACATTAAAACACATTATAACATATCCCCCATCTAGAAATGAAAAAACCCAATGCATGTATCAAAATGGATCTTTAAGTTTTGAAGCTAGCCATATGAATGATTCTTTGAAGCTATACATATGAATGGATCTTGAAGTTTTTCAGCTCTATGATTTGGTACAAAAAAATTTAGGAAAATTGCTAAGTTCATGAGATGTGACGGGAACATGTGTAAAGAGATTGAAATTGATTGTTATTGATTGAAATCAATAACAATCAATTTCAATGTCACGCCACTTGTTTCTCTCCATCCTCTTGTTGATTTATATATAATCCTCTCATTTATTCATATGATAACCCACATTTTATAGAACTTAATTACAATTCAAAAATTCAACCCCAAAGAACTTACCTCAAAGCACCATTTAACTCTGCAAACTCACCTTTGGAGATAGTGCGCCATAGGAGGATCAGTGAAGGGGGTCGATATTGAAGATATGATGATAATTGTAGCCAACCAATAGGTAATGGAAATATTTGCAAAATCAGGTTGGTTTTCATTTTTCGAGGTTACAAGGCTAGGACCTAGGAATTGGATTGGAAATTGCCAAAATCTTCAACAATAGGAGGGAATTAGTGCAAAAACTTACCCTAAGTGTAATTGAAGAGTTCATCGGTTGATCCATAGGGATACCCTTGCAAGGTGGAAGGTGGTTAAAGAATTTGAAGATAACAGTAGATATTTAGCCTCAGTTTCTAACAAATCCCTCTCTTATGCCTGACATATGAAAAGGAATTCAAAGGGACTTGTTGATTTCACCTTGGAAAGAGGTATATTTCATCATCCAAAATTTCATAACTTGTAAGGGCAGGTAAAAAATGGTGTTTCACTACTTTGTAAAACTCACGATGAACCTCAAGAATGAAGAAATCTTAAACATGACATTCTTCTTGTATTGTGATGATTGAGGAAAACAAAGGTAGAGGGTAAGTGAGCACTGTAATGTGAATTCACCTACTGGAACACTGAAACAATTAATTGCCAAATCCTAAAAAATTGAGCTTGAAATGAATTTTGTTTCAACAATTGAGATAGATTTAGCATAAGAAAAACATGGGATGAATATAATTTACATAGAAAAACAAAACACATGGACACAAACTCCAACACAAAATCCCTATAAAAACTTGCTGCAATCTGTATTAAGCTT
>JASDQU010505321.1:0-11420 GCA_032191745.1 Picea mariana | reverse complement strand
TCCTAGATTCACCATCCTAGTGAAGTGTTGGAATTCTTAGTGAAATCCAAATTGTCTAGGAATAAAACCCAACTCAATATATGTGGTTAGTGATATGTCTACATGTTCAAATTTATTGACTCTAGAACAAGGTAAGAAAACTCAAGGCTGGGAAATAATAATTTATTGACTTGGTGAGGTTCCTCTACTCATAATTGACATGATTCATGCTAAGAACCAAATGTAATATTTAACAACATAATAAAAAATATTTCCATTATATCCGATCTAAATTATTATTGATGGAATCTTACATCCGTGGTTATGCTATAACATTTGTATTTGGTTATGGAATTTGGATTTTTAACAAGGTAAGAAGTTTATGTGGGGATTTTAGCATTGCCCACTAATTGCTCAAAAGATGCCTAAATGGGATGTTGGTATCAGTAGTGGGATGTTCGTATCAGTAGCGAGATGTTGGTTCAATATTGATCATTTGGTATTAGTATCCCCTACCATCGGTTATAATAGTTTATTACCATAGGTTGTTATGATACCTTGGAGACTATGCAATCATTAGATACCATAAAATATATGATATCTGTAATTACCAACAAATAGTCAAGAAACATTCCTTGAAAGCATTGTTGATTTCCCGTGACATATGAGAACAACTCCCTAATTACTTGAGGAATAGGAAACTTGTGGGTTATCCATATTTCATTTGATCACTCAAAACAAAAACCTTTTATATAAACTCTATAATAATACATGATGTTCGGTGGCATGGCCTTGGATTTCACTTTCCCATTCTTTGGTGTCCTATCAGGTTTTACAAGTCACCCATCAAGTAGGAAGAATGAGAAGAAGTTATGCAATGGACTCAAGTAGACAGAGCACTTGGATTTTATGGTGCAAATGAATTTGGGCATCTAGCCTTCAATTGGAAAGATCTTCACTCTGGTGCACTTGAACAAGAATAGTAGGTTGCATGAGGACATGAAACACTTTTGGTCGAGGGGAGATGATGGGCTCAGTAAATGACATATTTTTTCGACCTGTTATATCTCTATCAAATCTCCCAAGGCTTTGAAGGAAACTGGCAAAGGTAACCTCAAACCAATATTTTGCCCGGTATCTAGACCTACCAACTAGAGAGGGTACTCTCAATTGGTCAACCTCAATGAGATGACTAAAAAATAATGATCTTAGGCTAGGTATTGGGAACAATGAGGATTTTTATAATAAAGTGGGGGTTTTGTTGGACAATGGGTTTGAAAACCAGGAAACAAGAATAATCACTCTTAAATATCAGCTGCAGAGGTCAAATAGGGGCAAGGTAGTTGGAAATGTATGTCCAATTAGATATTGTTGTAGTGTGATGATTGAGGAAAACAAAGGTAGAGGGTAAGTGAGCACTGTAATGTGAATTCACCTACAGGAACATTGAAACAATTAATTGCCAAATCCTACATAATAGAGCATGAAATGAATTATGTTTCAACAATTGAGATAGATTTAGCATAAGAAAAACATGGGATGAATATAATTTACATAGAAAAAGAAAACACATGAACACAAACTCTAGCACAAGAATCCCTGTAAAAACTTGTTGCAATCTGTATTAAGCTTCTGTAAAAATCTGCTACAATGGCTTCCAAAGCTTCAAAACAATACTATACCCCCCCTTTTGATTACTTTGAGTATACAAATAGTTGAAAAACTCAGATCCTACCTCCAAGGGTGGAATCCTTCAGATTAGGATCAATTTCCTAAAATATCTACAACAAAAACACAAAATCTAGGAGGTTGAACTAATACCATACCAATACCATTGGCAATGGTATGTGTTACCACCAGAAGTCACCTATGGAGTGTTTCATAGGTAAGCCTTATACCCATCTGTTTGTATGTCATGGTAAATAGCCTAAAGGGTGGTCTAATGGATGTAGTCTCAAGATTATATCGCTTTAACTCAGAAAATTGGGTTGGCATGCATAGACAAGTGAGGTCTTGATTCTAAATTAAGCTAATAAGTTTGTATAGTGGTGAGTAGGTAGAAGAAACATGAGGAAATCATCACAGTCTTCTTTGGACATCCGGTCTTCCAACAACCTGTGGAGGAAAAGTCTCAGATACAAGATCCTCTTGAATCTGAAAACTTCAAGAAACTAAAAATGTTGCAACAACAGATATAGTCAAACCTAAACTATACTATAGTCACAACACTTGACTGGATCAGCCATGCCCGGGATTTCAGAGTCAAAAGAAAAGAAATGAAAGGAGAAGATGACTTTCATTAAAAAACAAGTCTTAGATACATAACATAGCCAAAAAACCAAAGGCTTTGCTAAAACTTTACAATCGGGATCTCGACTCAACCATCGACACTAACAAAATATGAGATTGATTCCTATATACTCAGAACCAAAATCGTAGTAGGGAGTTTGAGTCATCACATTGAAGGTTTTATGTATGCATGCTTCCTGATAGACTGTGCATGCAGTCTCTGGTCAGACGTGAACTCTGCCAGATGCAATCATGTTTCAGAATAGGCCTGCGGCTAATTGGACTAACTGATGGTCCTTTTCTAGGCTTTCCATTTATGGTGGAAACGATGTTCAACCACCATCACCTGCTTTAATAACTGCTTCCTCAGGATTGGAGAATTCTGAGTCAACTCGACTTCTAAAGGACATGGCAGTTTTCCTTTGTCTATCTACTGCTTCGTTGGACCACTACAAGGGAGCCCAACTGGTGGACGTGGACGGGGATCTGGCAGGGAGGTGAAACATGAGACAACAATGTGGATAGACGAGATAGATGAAAGATGAAATGGAAAGTGAAGGCAGCAAAAAATGTATCTACTATGTTAGGATAGGACAACAATGAAGTGGCATGAGGTGATGATGTGGGGGCAGAGGAAAGTCTGTAGTAGACGATGGCATGGGGGACCATATGCCTAAGAGAAAGTGAGTGGTAGAAAACCTGACAGGGGATGATAGGTGGGGGTGATAAGGGGACATGGTCTGAAGGTGAGTGGAGGATAGGTGTACCATAATGATACTAGGAGGAAGAGCGGGCGATGTGATGGGTAGAGGTGAGAGACGGAGTGGGAGACAGATCTCAGCGGGAGGTGGGAGCAGTAAGGGATGGTGGTAAGTGGTCTACTTGGAGGGGGTAGGTAGCAATAAGAGATTTTAGGCAGAAGGAGGTCTGAGTTAAGGAGATGGATACGCGTTAGTGGGGGCCCCGCATTTTAAAACCACCAACTCAACCCCCCCCTCCCCCCCTCTACTAAAGATAGAATGACGGGGGGGTCCGATATGGGCCCTATGCCGTAGATCTGAGAGCACAGATATCAACTGCCCAAAACTGGGTGCTTCTTAGCGTGACACGCTTTTGCACACAAAACTTAGGATAAGTGGGTTTTTAACCCATTTCTTGCCCTTTTTTCCACCACATGGGTCCATTTCTTAGGAAAACACCCCCCCTACAAATAAATGTGATAACATTAGGCTCCATGGGGGATGGCTTACTCCCAGTGAGATACCAAGAACTTTTCTGCAGTTTCAGTGCCTTGTTGTTGGGTTATGCAATCACTTAAAAAAATAAAAACAAAATAAAAACAATATTTACAAACACACAGGAGCCACTTATGGCTCAAATAAAGAACTTCTTCAGAAAATGAACATTTACAGGGCCACCAAAAAATTCATCGCCCTCCAAATTCCACAACCTGTAGATATTATTTGAAATTATCTCAGAAACTTTGAAGGGCCTAATCCAGAGGGCTTCAAATTTACCATGCTTGCCCTTGTCTTGCCTGGGCACATCCCATTTAAGTACTAGATCTCCCAGCTAGAAATCTTCTTTTCTTGACTTTCTGTCGAAGGCTTGCTTGATCCTCTACTGAGGATCATGAGTTATGTCCATCACCTACTCTCTAGTCTGATGGGATTCTACCAGTTGATGAATTCCTCTGATTATATCATTAGGCTCTCCTTGATGATCCTGTAAGAACCTCATTACAGGCATGGCAAGCTAAGAAAGAAAAACTACTTTAGTCCCATGTACAAGTTGGAAAGGGGAGATTCCAAGGGACCTCTTCATTGTCACTCGATCAGCCCACAGAGTGAATTTGAGCTTTGAATCCCAGTCCTTCTTATTTTTCTCCAATAGTATTTTAATAATTTTAATGAGGCTTTTGTTAGAAGACTCTGCTAGTCCATTGCCTTGGGGATAATAGGGGGTGGAGTGGATTAATGAAATCCAAAATTGCTCACAGAATTTGATCAATGGCTCGGACTTGAAGGATGCATCCTTATCAGTGATGATTCTATTTGGACAACCAAACCTTACAATAATATCCTCTAGGAAACCAATGATCACTTTATGAGAATCACTCCTTATGGGGATAGATTCTATCCATTTGGTGAAATAATCTGTGGCAGTTAAGATCCACCTGTGCTAACCACTTGAAGCAGGATGAATTTCCCCAATGAAATCCAAACCCTATTGTTGAAAGGGACCTAAAGCTACTACAATCTTAAGTGGTAGGGACTTGAGCTGTGGCTTTCCAGAGAATTTTTGACATTTGATACAAGCCCTGAATCTCACACAGACATTAGTAAATAGATTAGACTAGTAGTATCCAACCCTTAGAATTTTATAGGTTGTAGTCTTCCAGAAGTGATGTCCCCCACACAGGATGTCATGGAAGTCAGAGATAATCTTTTGTACTTCATGCGGGTCTAGACATATTAAGAGTACTCCCAGAGGGTATTTCCAATATAGGACTTGGTCAATAAGGAAATATCTGATTGCCTTGAGCTATAAATATCTTTCCTTGATTTTTCCCATTCCATTAGGAGGCCTTAACTCTTGCAAAAAAAATATAACGTCTTTGTACCAGCGACATTCTACCAATGGGGGGCTATCTTGTGGATTTTGGTCAGAAGACTCAGCTAGATGATTCTCTAAGAAGGTGTTGATGAAGCTTACCCCCAAAGATCTGCAATTAGATTTAGCCAACAAATTGGATAAACCTTGGACTTTAACTAGTTTGGTGGGATTTATTTCAAGATAAAAATCAAGGATTTTGGTAATCCATTTGCTCCTTCTCCCATCTATGTCAGGCTGAAGGAGAATGTCCTTCACAGAAATTGAAGGAACATATGCAATGACATTTGAATGCAGAACATAGACTCTAAAATCTTTGAGAGATTTCACCAAGGCATAGGCCTGCTTCTCCATGATGTCGTATCTAACCTCTACATCCCTAGATGCTCTGCTGAAAAAGGAAATAGGCTGCTCTAGTCCTTCAACATTTTTCTGCAATAAAACAACTGCCATTGTATTGAATGAAGCAAAAGAAAAAAAAATAAAATCTTTGGAATAATCAAGACTGACAAGCACAAGTGCCTCAATTAATGCCTCAATCTGGCTAAAGGATTCTCGGGATTCAACAGTCCATTTTACTTCATTTCCCTTTCTGAGCATGACTATGATATGATTCACCATTTCAGCAAAATTGGAAAAAAACCTCCTCAAGAAATTAATTTTGCCTAGGAAGGACTGAACCTCTTTCCTAAACCTTGGGATTGATAGTGTTTGGAGTGCTTCCACCCTATTAGGATCAATTTTGACCCCCTCAGTTGATACTATGTGCCCCAGTAATTTCCCTTCCTTCATGGAAAACAACGATTTCTTGGGATTTAAAGAGAGACCAAACCTCCTGCATTTCAAGTAGACCTTCCTCAGATGACAACAATGCTCTTTATCAGATCTGGAAAAGACTGTTATGTCATCAATATAGATTACTACAAACTTATCCTTCTCCCCAATGAAGGTGATATCCATAGCTCGCTGAAAGGTTGCTCCCGCGTTCATAATCCAAAGGGAATCTTGGCATACATGAATGTACCCCAAGGAGTGGTGAAGGTTGTCTTATCTCTATCTTCAGGAAAAACAAAGATCTGGTTGTAACCAGAGAAACCATCAATCATGGACATCCTTGATGCACCAGTGACCCTCTGTAGTATATGTTCCATCTTCGGCAAGGGGTAATTGCCTTTCTTTGAGCTCTTGTTTAGATTTATGAAGTTGACATAGAGTGTGATTTCTCCACTCTTTTTCTTCACTGGGACCAAGTTGGCTATCCACTCAGAGTATCTCAACATCACAATAACCTGAGCATACAAAAGCTTCTTCACCTCCCTTTCCATAATAGGCAACAACATAGGATTTATCTGTCTCAACTTCTTCCTAAATGGTTTTTCTCTCTCTTGTAGGGGGATCTTATGCTCAATAACACTGGTGTCATATGTCCTGAGATCTTTGTAGGTCCAAGAAAACACATCAGAAAATTATTTTAATAGCTCAGTATACTTGGTCCTCTTCTCTCTTGACGGACTGCTTGATAATTTGACCAATTTTGGTTCCTGTTATGTGCCAATATTGCACTTAGACACATCAACATCATCATTTGATATTTTACCCTTTACCACCACATCGTTTCTATCAAATAATATTTCCAAAGGGATGTGATTTGTAGGCAACTAGATGATATGATGATCAACAATCTTGCTCAGAAAAATATCATCATGAGGACCCAATCTAGAGTCCAGATATTGATCAATGTGAAATGTTGAAAATTCATCAACTGTCTCAAGGAAATTTTTGATCCCAAGACCATCCTCAAACACCTTCCAATGCTTGACATTGCCCGGTATAGATGGCTTGTATTTCACTTCTACATAATACCTCAGTTTAGGAGGTAGAGGGTCTCTGAAATTGCTTGTTGAGGCAGCCAAAGAATCTACCATTGTATTTTCCTCTCTCGGGATGAATGAAATGTTGAAGGCCGAGAAAAAAACTGTCAATCAGGTCCCACACTTCATTTCTATAACTTCTGAGCTGAGGAAGTTTGGCCTGGTAAATATTTCTGATCTGCTAAATAATTAACTCAGCATCACCAAACACTGCTAACTCTTTAATCCTCATGTCTTTTGCAGCTCTTAAGCCCAAAACCAGAGCTTCAAACTCTTCCACATTGTTGGTAGTTTCAAATTCTAATTGTATGACAGAGATATGGTTTCCTAAGCAGGGGAAACAAAGACCACTCCGGCACCAACTCCTTCCCTAGAAGAGGCTTTGTCAAAGAAAATTTTCAAAACAGGGGTAATTGGAGGAGAATATTCACAGAGGGTGAGGGACTGCTTCCTGATTTTAAGGGGGAACTCAGGAGCATTAGTGAGTTGTAACAGGTTGGATCCCAAATTAGTATCTAGAAAAAAAATAGGGTGATTGGTGGGGTCTTCTTCATCACTGAAAATGTAAGCCAACTGAGCTTCCCTATATAGTCTCTTATGCTCTCCTCCAAACACTGGAATGGTAGCATATGTGAGTTCCATCTGCAAGGTTCACCCAAGCCTTTTTCTCCAAGATCTTGACAATAGCATGCCAAATTTTGGGGGAATGTCAGCCACCACAATGTCCATGACCACACTTTTCATGGGCAGCTGAAACAAAGTTACCACCAGGTCTTTGATGACCCCAAGACATTTCATCCTCCTTGAATCCAAAGAGTACAAATCATGATAAGATTTTGTGATTTCCAGTATGAGTTATTCCATGAAAGTTTTGAGAATGAGATTATGGTATGCCCCAAAATCCATCAAACAGTTATGCAACAACTTATCATGTATGTTCAGTGATGTGTAGAAGGGAGGGGATGAATCATATCTATCTTCTACCATAGGAACTAAGATGACTGTTGGCCTTTCGTCTTAGATTTTTACTGAGTCTATGGAATGGCAGGATGGCTCAGCCTGCAATAGTTTAGACATGGATTTTTTGAAATATTCATTCTTGACTAGTTCTAAAAGGGGGATGGGGATTCTGATCTTCTGAATTTTATTATCAAAGTTAAAAGAGGAAAGGGGATTCAAGATCTCTCTCACCTCTGAGACAGGGTCTTTGGCTATTGGTGGGGGATTCTGAGTTTTATTTTCTTTTTTGTTGTTTGTTGTGTCTTTAACAGGCTTCTCTGCACTAGAAGGTTGATCAGGGATATCAAACTTCCCTTCTTTTTTCTTAGACCATAGGTTGTATTTGTTGGGACTGTTGTTGGCTTTCTCCCCCTTACTCAGCTCATTTATTTGACTATTCATGAGGGACTCCTCGTATGCAGATTGAGTTAAATGGGGAAATGGGAGGTATCGCCATTACAATTAATTTGAGGCTAAATCTCCTCTTCTTCCCTTTCCTCATCAATAACAAGGTTCTTTTGAAGAGGAGTCTAGATTTTCTAATTGCTTCTATCTCTGTCCCTTTGTTCCCTCGGCATAATCTGAGGAGCATGGTTATTCGGCCTCCTGAAGTTTTCTCTGTTATCTGTATTTGGGACATTCTTATAACCTTTCTTCCCTTTGAATTTCATCTTCTCCATTTCTACAGACAGGGACTTCACTATCTTAGTTAATTCATCTACTTGGGGGTGAGATGCATAAGAACAGGAGGCCGAGGCCTCAAATATTCCTCTCCCTCTGTCTCTATCAGATTTATTTATGAGTCTGTCAACTACTAGAATGTTGGATTCTACCTCTAGGTCTACATCTTGTATAAGAGCCAATGAAGTAGCTCTTCTTTCTCTCAACAGGAGGCAAAAATTGGGGTCAAAGGTGCTATCATATGTGATTTTGGTAGAGGCTTCCGTAGGCTTTATCTCAGCAGGGATTTTGTTGTACATTTTATTGAACCTTTTGGAGAAGTTAGAGATAGATTCTCCTTCCTTTCTCTTCAGGGACCGAAACTCTATGATATAATACATAAAATCCTTTCTATCCCCCCACTTTCTCAAGAATAAATTATCTAGAGCCTCAATCCCAACAATGGATCCAAGGTTCAAACCTCTAAACCACTTCCTAACTTCACCATCAAGGCTCTGGATGAAAAATATCATCCACACATCTTCATTTTCAATATTTAGATTGTCTGCATAGTTGTAGAAGGAAGCAAGGTTCTCTTCAACAGTTATGTCCTCTTCTCCAGTGAACTTAGGCATATATTTTAGGTAATCTCCAGTAGGGAGAGAATTCATTGATTGAGGTAGGACTAGAGGGGCATATATTGCAGCCATTATGGCATCCATTCTATTTCTTGGGGGATTATCCCCTACCATAGGGATATGAAGTGGAGGATAACTGGGAGGAGAAGGTGTTAGAACAGGGGAAACTGGAAGTGAAATTCTGAGAGGAAAAGGAACCAACAGAGGATTTTGAGAAAAGGATACTGGACTTGGGGGAACAAAGGTTTCCCTCTCTGTAAAACCAATAACTCTAATAGGAGGAGGAGTGGTAAAGCCCAAGGTATGAAAATATTCTGAGGTGTTGGGTCTAAACCAGGGTACGATTTTAGGAGAGAGAGGATTGACAATGGTTCCTCCCTTCAATCCCAGACTAGGAGGAGAGAACTCAAAAGGAACACTCCCAAATTTAAAGTTTAGGAAACTCCAAAAAAAGGTATAACAAAAGGCTGAAAAGAAAAAAATGGAGTTCCTATAGGATAATGAAAATCATCAGAAATACCTAGTTTAGTAGTAGAGGTACCTTCTTTGAGGGCCTTTCCCTTTCTGATAATTTTCTATGGATCGACTTTAGCTGTTTCTAGGGGCATCTGTGAAGTAAAGCTTGTTTGTCTACCTCTTGAAGCCACAACTAAAACAGTGGAGTCTCCAGTGGATTCACATTAATGGAGTCACCACAGTGGAGTCGCCAGGTGCATATTTGCAATATTGATGTGCTAGGCTCTGATGCACCTTCAGAACTAGTAAGCTTTGTTGTTCAATCCTAGGGAAAATATTTTGTTTTGTCCCCAGTAGTGGTGCCATAAATGTTAGCACCAGAAGTCACCTTTGGATTGCATCAAAGGTAAGCCTGATACCCATCAGTTTTTATGTCACGGTAAATAGTCTAAAGGGTGGTCTAATGGATGCAGTCTCAATATTATATCACTTTAACTCAGAAAACTGGTTTGGCATGCATAGATAAGTGAGGTCTTGATTCTAACTTAAGCTAGTAAGTTTGTATAGTGGTGAGTAGGCATAGGAAACATGAGGAAAGCATGACCTTCTGCTCTGGACATCTAGTCTTCCAACAACATGTGGAGGAAAAGTCTTAGATACAAGATCCTCTTGAATCTGAAAAGTTTGAGAAACTAGAAATGTTGCAACAACATATATAGTCAAACCTACACTATACTACAGTCACAACATCCGACTGGATCATCCATGTTTGAGCTTTCAGAGTCGGAAGAAAAGAAATGAAAGGAGAAGTTGACTTTCATTAAAAAGGAAGTCTCAGATACATAACATAACCAGAGAACTAAAGGCTTTACTAAAACTTTACAATTAGAAGCTCGACTCAACAATTGACACTAACAAAATATGGGATTGAATCCTGTATACTTAGAACCAAAATCCCAGCAGTGAGTTCGAGTCATCACATTGAAGGAGTTATGTTTGCATGCTTCTTGATAGACTGTGCATGTATTAACTGGTCATACATAAACTCTGCCAGATGCAATCATGTTTTAGAATGGACCTACGACTGAGTGGACTAACTAGCACTGCCACTAGGGTTACTAGCAGGTGCAGTTGCAGAAACCCTAATCCTCTCATTGAGGCACCTTAAGTGAAGGGATTGACCTAATTTATGAATATATCAATGCACCCTAGACTAGCACATCTCCTGGTACTCTCAGCAAGCCAAGATTTCAAGTTTGAGTTTTTGGTCAAATCTAGGGTTGACCAAGTCAATGTAGCCATGACTTACTCTATGAAGTCAGAAAACAGGTTAGATGGAGCTTCTAATTTCATAGCGTGTAATACAAGGATTGACCTCATCCTTTCCAAGAATAAAGTGCTAGATATCGTGAAAGGAAAGATCGTGGAACCAAAATTTGAAAAAGGAAAAGAGAAGGATCGACAGAACGTTGCAGTTATGGAGAAGTTCAAAGACGATGAAATTAATGCCATGAGTATCATAGTGGACTCTATAAAATACCACTTGATACCCTACATCTCCCATATTGACTCATCGAAGAAGATGTATGATGCCTTAACAAAGCTCCTCTCAGTTAGAAACATTGGACAAATAATAAATCTAAAGAATGACCTCCGTGACATGAAGATGAATGATGATAATAGAATAACATCATACTTTGTGAGGATATCCCAGTTAAGAGATCAAGTAAAATATATTTCAGAGATCATTTCAAAGAAGGAATTGGTAAACATAGTACTCAATGGTATTCCCAAGACATGGGATGCATTTGCCACAAGCATGAACACAAGGAAGGAGTATCCTACATTTGAAGAACTTTGGACTTATTGTGCTCAAGAAGAATCCAGGATCAGTGCAAAAGAGAAACCCCAAAAG
>JASDQU010505320.1:19529-40074 GCA_032191745.1 Picea mariana | reverse complement strand
CGACAACCACAGTAAAAAATAATTCGAGTACAAATCTCGGTGTATGCCGTTGTGGTTGGACTCTTCTTCCATCCCAATAAAATCCTATTAAGTTCAAACAATCCTCCCCAACCTCTCGAGGGCTAAATAAAATGCAAATCTAGCTCACCTTCCTTTGTTTTCATATGGATCAGATCTCAACGTTGTGCATCTACAACTTTCAATATATGTTACAATTTTTTGTTGTGCTCGAAACCAAATAAAAATAAAATGTTCATTTTGTTTTACAGTGTTCCGTGAAAATGGTATATAATTTCTTTCTTTGCCATTTACTGTTCGTTTTTCTTTGGTTTACCTTAAAATGAAATTAACAATTCAAACAGGAGTATGCTAACTCGGGAGCCAGCAATCTTCTCAGGAGTTTTGTTTTTTCAGGGAAAAAATGGATCTGATTAAATTTTCAGGGGTGGTTTGAGTTTTGTTTTGTATGGACCAAAATTCCATGCATTTACTTTTAGGGTTTTGTCTCATTTTAAACCAAACCAGATACTCAAAAAAATCAATCAGAATTCTAGATTGATCAGAAATTTAAAAGCAAACCCTAGAACCCAAAAAATAAATCAATTTAAAGGGAAGATTGCTCTCAACTTAGCCCACTTCATTCAAACACATTTCCAAGAACAATGTGATTTGACCTCAAACACCACTTTTATATTATATTAAGAACACCATTTTTATAAAATATTAATAACAAATTTAAAAAAATAATAATAATTTCAAACTTTTTTTAATTCATTGGTATAAAATCATATATATATATATATATATATATATAATAATTTATTTTTAAGGTCACTGCTAAGCCACACCAAATTGGTGTATGAGACTTTCTTGTTTGTGGGACACTGGACTTCCTCAGCCCAAAGTCTACAGAAGTAAGAGGAAACACATGTTCTTAACCATTATGCCCACTCATACTGTATATATATAAACTTTATATATAACAACTTAATAAAGTTAAAATCTGATTCTATTTGATCGGTATTATGATATTATGTTTGAACAAGAAGTATAACAAGAAGGCAGAGTCAAATCCCCTTGTTATTAAGGGGACAATGGAAAAAACATATTTATTATGGCTAAATTGATGGTTAAGATCGTTTACAATGCTCATTTTAAAAAGCCTATAATAAAAAGTTTAAATTACTTATCTTAATAATATCAAAATTCTAGAACATAAGAGCTTTAGTTTAATATAAAGTTAGGATTGAATGTGTAAATTGAACCCAACCAAAGAAAAAATAGCACTTCAAGTCAATAATTTTTAATTTTTTTTTTTTTTCAATTTGTCAGAAAAGGAATTTGTAAAAAAGACATGAGAAGACTTGTTAACGCGAATGCCAAAGAAATGTGTCATCTGCTAAGGTTATGTCATTTTTTCTCTCACTTATTTTGCTTTTGCAATCATTTACCAATTTTGCTTTTGCAATCATTTACCAAGTAAATAAGCACTAGTATACTGCAACTGGCGAGAGAAATAAATCTTCATTTCTCCAATCAAATGGAAACAGAAAACGTTTGCACATTGCGCATCATTTTACTGCATAGAGAAATAAATCTTCATTCCAATCAAAACATAAAACATTTGCGCAATGTTGAGGGATTGCGTTCAGTGTTTACCATAACTAATTTGGAATGATATAATGAAGGATCTCATCCACTTCAAGACACCCTTGGCTTCATTATGAGCATAGTTTTCGGGAGTAATAAATCAAAGAGTATAAAGAAATATCAAATTTTTAATTCATTAGAAAATGCAACAGTCATGCAAGGCAAAGAAAAATATTCAGATATGTAGAGGGAGGTAAAATAGGAAGGAGAGAATTGTAATCGTAATTAGACTCTTCATTTTTTTATCAAAAGGGCCTACAAAAGAAACAAACTAAAAATTTTGCCAGAATTGTTGAGTAAGATGATAAAAGGTATATGCATTTTCTTATATTTTATAGAGGGGCCAAAATAATTGTAACAATTTTTATCAAGTTTGGAGGTACTTTTTATAGTCCAATGTTAGAAAGACTTGCAATTTCTTCTGTGTTCAATATGGAGTTGACATTTAACCTTTCAAATATATTAATACCTTTCGAATATATTAAAAACTAAAAAAGTATTTCAATGTTTCGTTTGGAGTGCAAATCTTTCCTTATGTTTTAGGATTTAAAAATAAATTCATATTTAAAAGAATTTGATCCCTCTTAATACATGATAAATATGAATTAAAATGAATATTTACTTATATTTATTAAAATCTCAATATTCAATTAAAAATATAAAAAATATACCAATGAAATTCATAATAAAATTAAATAAATATTAGTAAAAGTATAAATGTGTTCTCCTTCAAAAATTATTATGAAATTTTGATAAACCAAATAATATGCAAAAATGACATGAAAAAAGACAAGAAATAGAGATTATTCTAGAAACAAGCATTGAAAAATACTAATGAAACAAGCAGGGTTGCGGAGCAACCAGTCCCTGCCAAGACAACTGTGTTTCTTTGCCATAATGGGAAGGGACTTGCAAAACCCAATAATTGATTCAATCGCATACCAATAAGCCAACTCATCTACTGCATAGAGATTGTGGAACCAATAATACCGGTAAGAATCGAAATTAAAGGCTTTATTGTGTTTGATTGTCAGGGACTTCTTGCTAAGCAACTCCCCTTGTTGTTTATAAGAATTGCTCCAAATTTAGAATCTAAATGACTCATGACCAAAGTAGTATATCTCCACCGCTAATTCTTCCACCAGAAAAGTGAAACATTTTGCTCTTTCGCCAATCGTGCAGCAGGATGTGAACCTGATAAAAAACATGGGAATGGACGCGTATCGATTTTCAATCAGTTGGTCCCGAATTTTGCCAAGTACCTCACGAGCTGCTAAAATAAGAAAGTATTATTTCTCGATCCTTTTGCCTTGGCTGTAGATCCTCAAGGAAAGAGAGGAAGATGGTTTATTTAACGTGTGGTGGAAGAAATCTTCGTGAGTTTTTCCTTTGGATTTTCTTTTATGTATATTGTTTTAGTAGAATTCTGGGAAGATATAGAATTGTAAGGTTTTTTCGATTCTCTTGTATTGCAAATTGAGAGAGCTCTGATTATTTGGCTGGGGAAAGGAATGATTTGGTTCTGAAGTTTCGGGGAAGAAACTCAAACAGATTCTTTCACTGAAAATAAAAATAAAAGGCTTTAGCTAACCAAGGGAGAGATTGATGGAGGTTTCAATAGATTTTTTGAAAAGGTTTTATTGTGTATATTGTCATTGATTTAAGAATTAAGAATTAATTAAAAGTATTTTGGTTGAAGTTTTAAAAGACAATTTAATCAAAATAAAATACATCGACCTTATATTATAAAATTAATAAAATAGGAACCACAAAGCATCCATATAAAATTAATAAAATAAGTGTTAAAGTTTATGCCACTGGCATTTGCTGTTGAGAATGGAAACACGTGGATGGTGCTGGAAATGGATGTTATTAACTCAACGTTTTCTTGCACACTTGCAGGACTGATGGACGCCTGCAACAAAGTACAGATTGACCTCCATGCACAATTCTTTAGCCAACTTTAAGGAAAACCATGAACAGTGATCGATTCTCGAGGCCCCTCCTTTTGCAGCGTTATCATCCTGAATCCCCCAACGATATTGTTGCTTGCTGCAACTTAGTCTGAGCAGGTAGATGCAGCACAATGGCGATAGAACATCGGATCAAAAGAGTGTATATGCACTATGGGCAAGGCGAATGATGCATAAATCAATAGGTGTAAATACCGAATGGCGCATAAACTTTTATCACTCTCAGATAGTACCGTAAATCAAAAGGGGTGTAATAAATCTCCCATCCTTCTACCGGATCAATCAGACTGAACCCCTATCAAAGTGGTATATGGATATTAAGACGTCCCGAGACTGGAAAAGAAAACAAAATTCATGGAACCGGCAGAAAGCAGACGAAACTCAATGTTTCTAAAGTTTCGTCTTTTCGTCTGTTACGCGTATTGAAATGTCAGAATGCCTTCCTATATTGTTTAAGACATGTAAAGGGTGTCGGGAGGGTGTTATGTTCACCCTCGACCAATTTATATTGAAACATAGAGTTCAGTATATTATATACTCTGCAATGGAACGATGTCAGCTGAAATCAGCGAAAATGTCTAAGTCCTCATTGGAAAACGGGATGTGAGTGTTGAATAAGCATGAAATTTAACAGAGAATTTTAGAAAAATCTGTTTGAAAGGGATGTCAAATTAGGCGAGATGTCATCATAATTGGGCGAACATGGCATAGATATCAATGCCATAATCTTTCATTTGTGCTTGAAGTGGGTTTGGTGTTTGCGTAGACGGGTTACGAGTTCAAACCTTCGAAACGTAAATTGTTAGCATACAAAGCCCCAACTGCGAAATAAGGTCGATCTGGAGCTGTCAATCTCACAAATCTCATCCTTTCCAAGACAATTTGGGAATTAATTGATCGGATCCATAAAATGATCGATTTGAAGCAGGTAGTTGTAGCATTTTTAACATTAGGAATGCTTGCAATGCTCATCAATATGATGAGCAATGGACCATTTCTCGATGCATATCAAGCATCATCCAAGGTGATTTCATTGATTCATTCTTCAATTCAAGCCATCCTGAATATTGTTTTTGTTCTGGTAGTTGTTTATCATTGTCATTTCTATTGTTTTTTTGATCGATGCGAAGAACATAATATACAATTTGAAGGTAATATTACATCTTCTTTTTAAAGGGAAAATATTCAAACGGATCATAACTCCGTGAAAGCTTTCAAAAGGGGATGACTATTTTATGGACATGATAGCAGGTTACACGGTGATGGAAGTCTTGTCCCATCAATACATCCCTGCACGTAAAGTTATGGCGAAAAGGTCCCACGGGAACCAGAGAGGGTAAGCCTGTGGGCTCGGGAGTGAGGCACGTCGTTACAACAAGGGATACACTAGCAATGAAGACGTTTAATCATGATAACCAAATATCTTGTCACTTGTTTTTGTTTGCAGGGTTACCTGCTCTGTATAAAATTGCAAGAAGTGCTTAAATGGTCGGGTGGTAAGCACTGAATCTCATTCTTTCGACTTTGAACTAGCATCTTTTAATATGCTCTAACAGTAAGATAGATACTCTTCAAATAACAATGCACATAAGTAATAAAACAGCAACCACAGAAATTCATCCATAATTCATATACATCTTGTGCATACATGTATATAGAATTAGAATGAGAAAGTTTCTTACCTTGATTTATGAAAGAAGATACATAGAATTTTATATTTCGAGCGGAGCATTAACGTGGATTAATAGACTGATGTTGGACATATTGTCATTGATATGTTGTCATTGATGTCAAGGGTCGATGTCATTATGATGTGATGATTTGTTTTTATGATGAATTGACTGTGTTGATCTAAACAGTATATTAGTTAACAGTGAATGTCAAACAATATGCAGAGATCGAAAGCATAAGCTTAGGAGGAGGAGTGAACAATATGCAGAGATTAATGCTTAGCAGGGAAAATGCAGTACAAAATAATTTCATGATTATTGTTGATCACGATAGGATAAACAATGTTCCTATGATCAAAGCTCAGGAGAATTATCAAATTCGTGATTATTGTTTATCACGATTGAATCAACAATGTTCCCATGATCAAATCTCAGGAGAATTAGCAACTGACTATCACTGCATAAAAGAATGCACAAACAGTTATTAAAGCTCAGAAGGAAAAGCGTAAGCTCAGAGTGAAAAACCTCAATAGACATTTGATCATAGTGAGAAGACTCAGCAACCATCCGATCAGAGTGAGAAGACTCATCAGCCGTCCGATCAAGAGGTTGAATGTGTTGATCGTCTAAATATAAAAAACATTGGTCATATGAGTGACTGTGGGCTTGAGGACCATTGGAGGATCGTGATCATTGATCTACAAGACAGATCAACGATAAGGATAAATTGCGGATATCGGAAGAAGAATTAAACGAATCGCTAGTTCCAATCCTGCAATTGACCTAGATTGTTAGATCTCATAGCTCCAAAGATCTACGAATGCGGTTGATCTAACAAATGATGAGATTAGGCCATATTAAATCGAGATCGTTGATGCGAAATCACCAGATCAATGGTAGGGACAAATTGCGGAGTTTGGGTGACGAGTTAAATCACTCGCAAGTTGTAGTTCTGCCATCATCCATGATCATGGATCTGCTTCAAGAATCTTCACAATAGTTGGATCAGTTTTGAGTGGAAAGACAAGATAAGCAAGGCAAAATGATTGAGAATTTGATTATGCGAATTCTCGTCAATCGTCAGATCACTTTCAAGTGGAAGGACAGGATAAGCTATCAAATCTGCATCGTAGAAAGATTGAGTCGTTGATCTAAGACCCTGATCAACGAACAACATTCACTTCAGGTCTAAAGTTTCGAGGAGTTCTCACCTCGGGAAGTCTGAGATTTGAAATTCCCAAAATGTGAATCTTTGTCAGTGGTTGGATCATTCTGAGTGGAAGGACATGATAATCTAGTAGAGAAGCACCATAAACAGATTGAGCCATTGATCCAAGATCCAGATCGAATGAACATATTTCACTTCGGGTATAAAGATGCGAGGAGTTTATGCTCCCAAAAGTTTGAGATTTGGAATACCCGAAGCCTGGAAATCCGAAATCAATAAGGATCGTCGGATTTGGAGGACATGCAAGGACCATTGGATCAGGGATTTTGGTCAGCAGACCATGTCAGCAAGGACACTCAACAGACCACGTTAGTATGAACAAGTCAACAAGACTACATCAACAAGGACATGTGGCGCAATCGGACAATGACAAGTGTCAAGTTGATTCAACATTTCAGGTACGTGCAAATCACAAATCCGAGTGACACGTGGGAGTTGCTCGGCTCATGACACGTCATCAAGTGATCCAATTAAGTTACATCACTCCAGGAGTTTTTCTTCGGGAGCTTTACCACCAACACTCGCCCAAAGTCCCGAAGTCCTGAATGCCGAAGACTCAAAGTGAACATGAGACGTTCGATCTGAAGATTACTTCAAGAGAATTCTCATCTGTCGATCTACTACAATGGAAGGTCGGTGTAAGAGGAAGTGTTGACTGACAGCGAGCGGTCTCCACCATTTATGACTTACTCAAGAGGTGACCACTCCAGAGGAAAGAATGGATTGAGATCTGAAATCTTTGAAGTTCGAAGACCCGAAGTAAATGGTGGCCATCCATATCGACGCTTGATTAAGTCCTAGCCATCGGATTTAGCAATGAAAGGATGAGTGTAAGGATCAAAGATGACCATTGATCTAGTTCCGTGAAATAAATCATCCGATCTAGATTCAGAAGTTTTGAAAAGTTGAAAAGTCGAAGTTTAGAAGTGCGAATTTCTGTCAGTCATTCATCTCATTAGAATATTTGTGATAGTTGATTTGATGAGTGCTCAAGAAATAGTTTTGCCTAGCGTTTGGTCATCGTCGTTGATCATATGAAATAAGAAATAAAGGAAAAAGATAATGCAACACTTAAATTGATAATCCCATGGTTCTACACCTGTGATCATATGGGTTGAAGGAAGCACCTCATACAGGTTTCATTCGATAGTGAGTTACAACAGAACAATACAATGATCGAATATGATCAAGTTGGTGAAATGAGAATGCAGAAGAAGAGCGAGTACGCTCTAATGAGTTGATCCATGTATGTGATCAACTCATGAAGACAAACGAATCAATACATAGTCATGATTAAAAGATAGTTAAAACATGAAAACATGAATAAAGAATAAAAAAGAAAATGATATTAACTAAAGTTTAAGGTTATCGTTTTAAATGAAAAGGTACAATGGTTCAAATATGAAAAGACACAATGATTCAAATTCACACCAGTTGGAAGACTATATAAACAAAAGGAATTGTGAGAAGACAGTGTATTTGAATTTGTTGAAGTATATATATTTATATATAATGGATTGAATGAAATTTCATTCTATCAGGTTGGTGCCTATTTAAAAGTTGGGCCTTTTATGAGGATTAGATTCCTCACATCTCAGTTGGATATGAGATCAACAAGGCGGGACTTGTTATGAGGGTTGGATTCCTCATTTCTCAGTTGGATCTGAGAACTATAAGTTGGGTCTTGTAATAGAGATTTGGGTCTCTCATAATTGTATGAAGATGATATTCAAAGATTGATCTTATGTATTCATTCAAATTATTTAAAAAATAAAATATTTATTCTTTTATATATATTGATTGAGAAAATGAAACAAATATTTGTTGTTCAATTAATTTATGGAAAGGGAAAAATTGTCCAATGTTTTTGTGACACTGATTTACCACCCTACCCCCCACCCCCTCCTAGTGTCAAGTATCCATTTCAACAATTGCTATCAGAGTAGGTTCCTTCAGCACAGTTTAAACATTGAAGGTAGATCCAAAAGAAATGGGTGGACAGATTGTTATTTCCACAAATGAAGCTCCCTTATTTAATGGAGTAGAGTATTTATCATGAAGGGAAAATATGAAAAGATATATGAAGTCAAGAGGATCTGGAGTTTGGGATTCTGTAGTAAGTAAGCCCTGACACTTAACTACTTCAAAGAGAAAATCCAAAACTACAAAGGAAGCAAAGAGAAACAATTCAGTAGCCTTAAAAGAAATTTAGGATCGATTGTCAGACCAAGTCAAAGAAAATATGAAACACTACAAATCTGCCAAAGAATTATGGCTTCAACTAGAAAATAGTTATCAGAATGAAACACAAGAAGAAGAGAAATTCAATAAAAGCGAGGAACAAGACTCTAATGAAGATGATTCTTGTCAGAATAAAGAACAAGAATCCAATGAAGAGGATTCTTATCAGAGTAAAGAACAAAACTTAGAAGAAGATAGTTTTTATCAAGATAATGAAGAAGATGAAGAAAAAGAAAATTTCGATCAAATTGAAGAACATAGTTCAGAGAAAAAGACTTATAATCTTAATGAAATACAGGATTCGATCTTAGTCAACAGTGAAGAAGATGACCTCATCGAGAAATTGAGGAATACCTCATTTTTCATTAAAGAAAAATTGCATTATCTTAAAACTGATGTTGCAGCTGTGATAGAAGAGATTCGTTTGGAACTGGGAAATTATATGCATGTTAAAGTTCCTATGGAGGCTCTTGACAGTATTGAGTACACAACCTTGTGCACTCTATAAGAGTTGGATAAACTCCAACATAAATATATGATACTACTTCAAAAGTTAGATCATTCTAACCATGAAAAGTTTGAACAAAGAGTTTAGTTAGAAGAAAAAGGAGAGGAGATTGAGAAATTGAAGAATGAAATCAGTCAAGGAAAAGAAGAATTGTATCATAAGCTAGAAGCAAAACTTGTGAAACTTAGAAAGGTGGTTGAGAATTCAAACACTCAACTTTGTGGTTGACAATGACAAATCCTAATAAAATTTGGAAGAAGAAAGGAGATGATAAATCTCTAAAAACACAAATAGAAAGAGAAGATCCAAAAAGAAGAATATCTCACAAAAATATATGGAGAAGATATTTTGAAGGAGAAAGCAAGAAAGATGTTATTACATATGAAAATGAAGAAACTAATAATAAGAAAATGATGGGTAAAAGTCCTAATAAAGAATGTGAAATTCAATATGAGATAAATCAATCTAAAGAAAAAGAAATACCTATAGAAGAATATGGGACAATATCAAATTCTGATGAAGGCATAAGTTGTTATCAAAAGAAAGAAAAGAAAAATAAAGTTTAATTTGGTTTTTACAAAATCAAAGAACTATGCCAAAGAGTTACTAAATGAATACATGGAAAATCTTGACTATCTATATATTAGTGGTCAAAAGAAAAATCATTGGTAGGGTTAGTTGTAGAATACAAGAAGAAAAAAAACTAAAAGTAGCGGAGAATCTCAAGAAGTATCATTTAACAAAGATCAATTGATAACAAAATTGACATTTAAATCAATTGGTATAATTCATCAATTGATATTCCTGTGAAATATAAAAGAAGAATAAGAAGCAGATCAATAATATCAGTAAGATTCATACGCTTGTTCTATTTGACAAAGGGAAGTCAGTAAAAACTTAAGAGGAGTATTTGGTTATTAAATAAGAATGTAATTAGATTAAGTTTTGAAAATAATCGATCACTACAAAAATTTGTATAAGGAAGACTACTTATTTAAACTCAAAAATCCCAATAAACTAAGATAAGAAATTAGTAAATTAACAGGGTAAGAGACCTTGTTAGGAAGAGCTACCCTTTCAGAAACAAAGGGGGAGAGTAGTCAGAAGCAGAGAGAGAGAGCATATTGATAGGGGGAGTCATTTAATTATTGCAGACAAAACATGATTCCAGGGGGAGTTACCTATGTTCATATTCTAGCCAACAACATGCAGACAAACAGATGTTGATTATAAGGGGATCAACCCTTTGCCATTGATGTCAAAGGGGGAGAGTAACTTCAAACAAAACTTCATAGAAAAAAGTATCATCAGAGGGGGAGTTTGTGTATGAATTAGTATGTTTCCCTSAATGAAAAAGGGGGAGATTGTTGGACATATTGTCATTGATATGTCGTCATTGATGTCAATAGTCGATGTCATTATGATGTGATGATTTTTTGTTATGATGAATTCACTTTGTTGATGTCAACAGTATATCAGTCAACATTGAATGTCAAACAGTATGCATAGATCGAAAGCGTAAGCTCAGGAGGAGGAGAGAACGGTATGCATATATTAATGCTCAATAGGGAAAACACAGTATAGAAGCAATTCGTGATTATTGTTGATCACGATATGATCAACAATGTTCCTATGATCAAAGCTCAGGAGAATTAGCGAATTCATGATTATTGTTGATCACGATTGAATAAAAAATGTTCCTATGATTAAAGCTTAGGAGAATTAGCTACTGACTATCAGTGCATAAAAGAATTTACAAATAATTATTAAATCTTGGAAGGAAAAGAGTAATCTCAAAGTGAAAAGCCTTAGCAGTCGTTCGATCAGAGTGAGAAGACTCAGAAGTCATCTAATCAAGAGGTTGACCGTGTTTATCATCTAAATATATCAAACATCGGTCATATGAGTGACTGTGGGCTTGAGGACCATTGGAGGATCATGACCGTCGATATACAATCCAGATCAACGACAGGGAGAAATTGTAGAGATCGAAAGTATAATTAAACGAATTGCTAGTTCCAATCCTGCAATTGACCTAGATCGTCAGATATCATAGCTCCAAAGATCTACGACTGTGGTTGATCCAACAAATGATGAGATTAAGATAGATTAAATCGATATCGTTGATGCACAATCGCCAAATCAATGACAGGGACAAATTGTGAAGTTTGGGTGACGATTTAAATCACTCGCAAGTTGTGGTTCCGTAATCATCCATGATCATGGATCTTCTTCAAGAATATTCACAGCCGTTGGATCACTTTTGAGTGGAAGGACAGGAAGAGAAGGGCAAAATGATTAAGAATTTGACTATGCGAATTCCCGTCAACCATTGGATCACTTTCGAGTGGAAGGACAAGATAAGCTATCAAAGCGGCATCAAAGAAAGATCGAGCCGTCAATCTAAGACCCTGATCAACGAACAACATTTGCTTCTGGTCTAAATTTGCGAGGAGGTCTTGCTCCGGAAATTTTGAGATTTGAAATTCCCAAAATGTGAATCTCTGTCAATCATTGGATCATTCTGAGTGGAAGGACATGATAAGCTAGTAGAGCAGCATAGTAAACAGATCGAGCCATTGATCCAAGATCCATATCGAATGAACATATTTCACTTCGGGTATAAAGATGCGAGGAGTTTACGCTCCAGAAAGTTTGAGATTTGGAATACCCGAAGCCCAGAAATTTGAAATGAATAAGGAACGTCGGATTTGGAGGACATACAAGGACCATTGAATCAGTGTTGTTGGTCAACAGACCATATCAGCAAGGACACTCAGAACAACACGTCAGCATGAACAAGTCAGGAAGACTACGTCAGCAAGGACACGTGGTGCAATTAGACAATGACAAGTGTGAAGTTGATTCAACATTTCAGGTACGTTCAAATCACAAATCCGAGTGACACGTGGAATTTTCTCGGCTCGTGACATGTCATCAAGTGACGCAAGTAAGTTACATCACTGCGGGAGTTTTTCTTCAGGAGCTTTACCACCAGCACTCGCCCAAAGTCTCGAAGTCCCGAATGTCGAATACCCAAAGTGGACATGAGACATATGATCTAAAGATCACTTCGAGAGAATTCTGATCCATTGATCTACTACAGTGGAAGGATAGTGTAAGTGGAAGCATTGACCGAAAACAAGCGGTCTCCATCGTTTATGACTTACTCAGCAGGTGACCACTCCGGAGGAAAGAATGGGTTGAGATCTGAAATCTATGAAGTCTGAAGACCTGGAGTAAATGGTGGCTATCCATATCAACGCTTGATTAAGTCCTAGACATCGGATTTAATAGTGGAAGGATCAAAGCTGACCATTGATCTAGTTCCGTGAAAAAAACTATCCGATCTAGATTTGAAAGTTTTGAAAAGTTGAAAACCCAAATTCTAAAGTGAAAATTTCCGTCATTTGGTCATCTCATCAGAAGATTCTTGACCATTGATTTGATGATTGCTCAATCACTAGTTTCACCTAGACTCTGGTCACTATCATTGATCATATGAAATAAGAAATAAAGGAAAAAGATAATACAACACTTAAATTGATAATCTCGTGGTTCTACACTTGTGATAATATGGGTTGAAGGAAGCACCTCATACAGGTTTCATTCAACATTGAGTTACACTAGAACAATACAATGATCGAATATGATCAAGTTGGTGAAACGAGAACGTAGCAGAAGCACAAGTACGATCTAATGAGTTGATCCATGTCTGTGATCAACTCATGAGGACAAACCAATCGATACATTGTCATGATTAGAAGATAGTTAAAACATGAAAACATGAATAAAGAATAAAAAGGAAAATGATATTAACTAATGTTTAAGATTATCATTTTAAACGAAAAGGTACAATGGTTCAAATATGAAAAGACACAATGATTCAAATTCACATCAGTTGGAAGACTATATAAACAAAAGGAATGGTGAGAAGACCGTGTAGTTGAATTTGTTGAAGTATATATATTTATATATAATGGGTTGAATGAAAGTTCATTCTATCAGGTTGGTGTCTGTTTACAATATGGGTCTTGTATGAGGATTGGATTCCTCACATCTCAGTTGGATCTGAGATCAACAAGCTGGGACTTATTATGAGGGTTGGATTCCTCATTTCTCAGTTGGATCTGAGAACTATAAGTTGGGTCTCTCATAATTGTATGAAGATGATATTCAAAGATTGATCTTATGTATTCATTCAAGTTATTTATTAAACACAATATTTATTCTTATATATATATATTGATTTAGAAAATGAAATGAATATTTGGTGTTCATTTAATTTGTGGAAAGTGTAAAATTGTCCAATGTTTTTGTGAGACTGATTTACCCCCCCCCTCGCCCCCCCTCTTAGTGTCAAGTACCCATTTCAACAACGGATTGTTGTAGATCACCCAAGAATATAATATTTAGTGTTAGAAAGGGTTAGTTACTAAATATGTGTAATCTAAGCCAAATCTGGAAAAGACTATAGCTATTAAACCATACAATAATTATATTGCATTAGTTAAAAAACATGGAAATTTACCTTAGGAAAGTGCTAAGTTTCAACGTCATTTTCATTTAATAGCTTCCACTGTGTAAAACTATTTAAGTCGCATTTTACCTTGACTCATGCAGAGAAGGAGACATAGGCCATGGAAGAGGGATGATTCTTTCTCTTCCCAAAGAAAAGAATGGGAGAGGCCATAGAGCTTGATTGAGATCCACTAGCTCTTATAAAAGAATGCTTATGGTTAATATTTGATTTATAAATTATTTATTCAAATGAGATATTCCCATATATGCCCTAATTGTCTCTACAGAGTCTTAATGTTTTGTCCAAAAGAAGTTGGTCAACCCAATCCATTATAAGGTCTCATTATAAAGGATGATTAGTTGTTCTTTCATGACTGAGTTGTTTTAGAAAGTATTTAAAATAACCTCAATCAACCATAACCATTAGTTGTTGTTAAGCCTTAAATAATGGCACATTACCTCTTAATTGGGGCATATTACATTAATAATGTTAATTTATTTATGTCATCTTGGGTCCATTAATTGTAATTGTACCTCCTAGACTCCTATATATACCAAGGAAACCTTTTCATTTGGAATCATCTTGTATTTGGAAATTTATGTGGTGTATAAGGAGGTTGCCCCCTCAAAGAAGATTATTATCTGAAATTCTCTCTTTTTAAACCATCCATCTTAGTATTCATTGTTGCCTCCAACTTAGCTTCAGTTGAATCCATCATCCCTTGTAGTTCATCTTTTGTTATTGTCTTCTTTTGTAAATCATATATGTTCCTGCACATTTATTCACCTTCATCAAGAGTCCAAGTAGGACTCTTTGGAGGATTATTTGGTGTATAAGTTCCCTTTTTTGGTGGCATGTTGGCCAAGTATCACTTTTAAACCTTGATTTCGAGATGGTTCTTCTGGACGATCTTTCTTCTATTGTATCTCCAAAATTTTATCCCTTCTGGCTCTGAAAATTTGTTTTTGCAATTATCTGATATGTATTCTCTGTAATGCCATAGGGCTGATCAAAATTGGATGTGCCAACTGGAAGTTATTGTAAATTCCCCACACCTTGCTTATTTTTGTCCCTTCCAGGAGAGCGTACCTGTAAAGTGTGCCAAGAGCACAATATATGATATTGGATTTTGAAACTTCTACCAAAAATACTACAGACTCTCTAATGTCCAATGCAACTAGTCTCACTTAGTTTGGATACACATTGAAGAATATATAACTTTTTTACTCGGAAGACTTGTTTGAGAATAGTTAATATGACTAGTCAGATACCCTATCTTACACAGGGTGTATCTACAAAAGTAGGATGACCCAGAAGATGAAATTTATATCACAGCTACCTTGATAATTTCCATGAATTTCCTCTGGATTTCCAGGTCTGAAACATTACAGAAAAAAAAATTATAGAGAAAATTGTGCAATGAATAAATTCAGGATGATTCCATAACCATATCTTACATAGGCTATATCTCTGAAAGTATAAGGCTTCAAGATATGAAATTTGAACCCTACGTACTTTGATTCATCTAATAAATATCCTCCAATGGGTTCCTTCTGAAAAGTCGTATAAAAAATGTTATAGAAAAAATTCCAAGGTGTCTTATATGTAGCAAAGAAACCCCAATACCTTGAGCTCTGATACCAAATGTTAAGAACCAAATATCAAAATAGTATAAAAAAACCTCAGAATAAGTACTCAACGCCGTGAAAAAGAGATAATTTCATATAATAAGCCTCTTCGAGGGGGAAACCTCCTTATACACCACATAAATTTCCAAATACAAGATGATTCCAAATGAAAAGGTCTGCATGGTATATATAGGAGACTAGGAGGTACAATTACAACTATAGACCCAAGCCGACATAAATAAAATAACATTTCTAATTTAATGTGCCCCAATTAAGGGGTAATGTTCCACTATTTAGGGCTTAACTTTCTATTCCCCTAAATCTCCAAGGGATCATTGATAAACATTCTAAAGTATTTGAAGATATCCCCAAAGGTCTTCCACCCACTCGAAATCATGATCAGGCTATTCACCTAATTTCTAGGAGTGTTCCTCCTAACATCAGGCCTTACAAATACCCTTATGCCTAGAAGAGTGAAATTGAGCGTATGTTTAAAGAAATGTTAGAGGTTGGCATTATTAGACCTAGCCAAAGTTCTTACTCTGTATTAGTGGTAATGGTGCTCAAGAAAGAGGGCTCATAGTGTATGTGTTGAGATTATAGAGAGCTCAACAAGATCACTATTAAATATAAGTTTCTCATTCCCGTCATTGATGAATTGTTAGATGAACTATATGGAACAATATATTTCACAAAGTTGGATCTTCGTTTAGGGTATCATCATATTAGAATGAAGGAAGCAAATATCCCAAAAACAACATTCTGATTTCATGAAGGCCATTATGAATCTTTGGTCATGCCTTTTGGGCTTATGAATGCACCTTCCACATTCCAAGGGTTGATGAATTCTATTTTCAAGCCCTTCCTTCGAAAATTTTTGTTAGTATTTTTTGATGATATACTAATCTATATAAATTATTAAGAGGATCATGTGTGACATGTTGACAAGGTGTTACAACTACTAAAGGAGAAACAACTATATGTTGAACCATCCAAATGTTTCTTTGGGGTGAAGGAGGTACAATATTTGGGTCATATTGTATCTCATGAATGTGTCAAGGTAGACCCTAACAATATTAAGTCCATGATGGACTGGCCGATTTTTGGGTTTGACAAGTTACTACCGCAAGTTTGTTTAGAACTATGGAAGAATAGAATCACCTTTAACAACATTAACTAAGAAGTATGCCTTTGCATGGACTCCAGAGGAAACTCAAGGTTTTGAAAAACTTAAAGAGGAGATGTGCAAAGCTCATGTCTTGACCACACCAAACTTCACAAAAAACTTTATTGTGGAATGTGATGCCTCGAGAAATGACATTGGTGTGGTTATAATGCAAGAAGGAAGGCCCGTTGATTTTGAAAGTTGGCCACTCAAGGGAAAGGACTTACACAAACCCATTTATGAGAGGGAAATTATGGCAATACTACATGCATTGAATAAATGTCTCCCTTACTTAATAGGTACTCACTTCAAGGTCAAAACAAATCATGATAGTCTTAAATACTTATTGGAACAAAGACCTTTTTAAGAAGAACAACAAAAATGGGGGGCCACGATGTTGGGTTATGATTTTGAAATCATTTATAAAAAAAGGGAAGAAAAATGTTGTGGCAAATTCACTCTCAAGAAAGGATGAAGATGTTGAGGCCTTTCTTTGTTTTATCTCGATGATCCAAACCGATTGGATAATATAAGAGAGGGATGAATGGAATAATGACAAAAATGCGTGGACTCTCATTCAAAGGTTGCAGCAGGAATCGAGTGAATCAGATACATTTACATGGAAAAATGATTCACTATGGTACAAATATTGCTTATAAGTATGTAAGAACTCCAAACTCAAACAAAAGGTAATATTGGAATTTCACACCTCTATGGTAGGAGGGAATTCATGATTTTTGAAAACCTACCATAGGGTCAAGAAGGAATTTTTTTGGGATGGCCTTAAAACTGATGTTCAAAAGTTTGTGGAAGAATGTTTGGCTTTCCAACAAAATMAGGTGGAAACTATTAATACCCCAGGTCTTTTACAACCATTATCCATCCCAAATTACTGAAGTCTAAAGGAAAGAGTGTCATCATGGTGATTGTTGATAGACTGACTAAGTACACACACTTTTGTGCACTCTCTCATCCTTTCAAAGACAATACAGTTTTCACCACATTCATGGAGACAGTTCAAAAGATACATGGAAGCCCACAGATTATTATAAGTGACAGGGATCCCATCTTTACTGGAAATTTTTGGAAAAAAAAAAATTCTTGTTTGGTTACTCAAATGGCTTATAACTCATCTTATCATCCTCAATACGATGGACAAACTGAGATAGTGAACAAATGTCTCGAACGCTACCTTCGTTGCTTTGTCTCTGATAAAAAAACACAATGGATCAAATGGTTACCCTTGGAAGACTGGTGGTATAACACTTCCTTTCATATTGAAATAAAAATGACACCATTTATGGCACTCTATGGATACCATGCACCTTCCATCAATTCTTCTCTAAAAGAAAAATCTAAGGTNCACATTCATGGAGACAGTTCAAAAGATACATGGAAGCCCACAGATTATTATAAGTGACAGGGATCCCATCTTTACTGGAAATTTTTGGAAAAAAAAAAATTCTTGTTTGGTTACTCAAATGGCTTATAACTCATCTTATCATCCTCAATACGATGGAAAAACTGAGATAGTGAACAAATGTCTCGAACGCTACCTTCGTTGCTTTGTCTCTGATAAAAAAACACAATGGCTCAAATGGTTACCCTTGGAAGACTGGTGGTATAACACTTCCTTTCATATTGAAATAAAAATGACACCATTTATGGCACTCTATGGATACCATGCACCTTCCATCAATTCTTCTCTAAAAGAAAAATCTAAGGTTCAAGCAGTGGAAGATCACATCGAGCATCAACAACAAGTTCTCCAACTACTAAAGAAAAACCTGACCATGGCACAAAATCACATGAAACAACAAGCAGATCAACATCGTAGTGAAAGAATTTTTGAAGTAGGGGATTGGGTATTTTTAAGACTAAAACCATACAAACAAATGTTCCTCAAGCAAGATAAGAAGGATAATAAATTATCACCAAGGTACTATGGCCCTTATAAGATGTTGCAAAATATTGGTACTATGGAATAAAATTGGAGTTTCTTGCATCTTCGTGAGTACACCCAATTTTTCATGTTTCATGCTTAAAGAAGGTTACAGATGAAAATATCACAGTTCAAACTATATTTCTAGAACTTGACAATGAAGGAAAAATCATATTGGAGCCTAAAGTTATCAATGACACGAGAATTATCTAGTTGAGGAATTGATCCATTTCAGAGTATCTCATTAAGTGGAGGAAACTACCCGCTAAAGATTCCACTTGCGAAGATGAGTCTTTTATATAGAAGAATCCATAATTACTCAAGCGTTGTGGACAACACTTGTTTGAAGGGGAGGGGAATGTTAATCCCTAAATAGTGGCACATTACCCCTTAATTGGGGCATATTAAATTAGTAATGTTATTTTATTTATGTCATCTTGGGTCCATGAGTTGTAATTGTACCTCCTAGTCTCCTATATATACCAAGGAGACATTTTCATTTGGAATCATTTTGTATTTGGAAATTTATGTGGTGTATAAGGAGGTTTCCCCCTCGAAGAGGCTTATTATCTGAAATTCTCTCTTTTTCAAGGTGTTGAGTACTTATTATGAGGTTTTTTATGCTATTTTGATATTTGGTTCTTAATAGTTATTCTTTCATTATTGAGCTTCTTTAGAAAGTATCTCTAATAACCTCAATCAACCATTTTGTAACTTTTGATTTTTAATATATGTTTTAGGTTCACAAATAGTTATCACTTGTCATCTTGTGATTGATCACCATGGAGGTGTGGATCATATGTCTTCTGACAATGTAGAAGGTGGGATGCAAAGTAGTATTCAAGAAAAAATGGTAGTGAACATCATCACATGCCTAATTCTATCTTAGCATGGTTAAAGAAGTGGAATAATGGATTGTGACAAAGTCATGTTAGTGAGGGTACAATTAGTTATTGTTGGAGGGGAAAATCCATGCTATCCATGAGAGATTTGTGTAAAGGTGGGTATAAGATAATGATGGTCTTGCATCATGCTTGGTAATGGAAATAAAAGCWTGGGAAAACAACAATTTGTTAATTTGGAAGGATCATTCAAGATACTTTTATAATGAATTTGAATATGGTGAAAAATATGAAATGTAGGAAACAAATTAGCTTTYCGGATATATAATTTTCATTTATAAAATTTGTGAATAACTATGTGAAATTGGATTTTTTCTAAAGTTTGTATGTTATTTTTGAGGAAAAATATAATGTATATGTCTTAGTTAGTGTAAGGGTAACTTAACAACAAAAATTCCTTAAAAAATTTTGTATAATTGTAGAGAACCCGTTGTTCTAGTGTGGGGTATTTTTTCAAATTTTATAATATTAATTATATATACATATATTAAATTATGAAAGTCAATATATCCTTGAAAATTTTCAATTTTTATAATATTATTTTTATATTTTTTCAAAGTATGCAAGTCAACATATCCTTGAAATCACAACACCTTGTGTTAGTGGAGGCATGCTACGAGGGTCTTAGCATTATCAAAAGAGGTAAGTGTTTTAGGATTTTGATATATGTCAAAAAAAAAAAATTAAAAACAATAAACAATATTTTTTTTAAATTATATATTTGGAATCTACATAGTTGACTTTATCTGTGTCTAGGTAGTTTCATGGATAACATATTTGTGTAGCCTAAAAAAACATTATGTCAAAAATACAGATATTGAGAAGTATTCATAAAAATGAAGGTTTCAATGTATTTGCAGACCAAACCAATAGGTTTGTCTTCCTAAACCTAAATCCTTGGTATCATGAACTTAAATCCAAGGAAACCAACTCAACAAACACATACAGTAGAATTGTCATTACCACCCCAAGAAACATTGAAATCGAAGGAATGTGCACGTATTCTTGAAAAATGCATGTTCTCTTATTCCTAAGTTTCCATTTTCTCCCTCTTTATCTTTCTCTGTCACCCCTCCCTATTCGCCTCTCTCCCCCCCTATCTCTCTCTCTCTCTTT
>JASDQU010505319.1:10621-21445 GCA_032191745.1 Picea mariana | reverse complement strand
TGCCTGACCCCTGAGAAAGATGACCCACAAGTCTAGCAGTAGGAACATGATCTCGATCACGAGGAGGGTTTTCATGAAGACGGTCAGATACAGCTACCATTTATTCAACAATTGAATAATTTGGCATTCAAGGTTACGGTGCCATCAATTCCCATAATTTTGGCAGATAACACAATCTTCTTGACATTTCATGCAACCTATTGTGTTTTTACCTGTCAAACTATCCAGAACGCAGCTATACTTCACCAAATCTGTTGCGTGCACATTCTCTACCTGCAAAATCAAGCATCTGGACTCGGTGTTTGTATGTAGACTTGTAACTTCTCTGTGGCTTGGAAAGAGAATTAGACATGTGTATGTCTATTTATTTGCTTTGACAAGTGGACTGGAATTTAGCTTTGGTATATGTAAATGCTTGAAAAACTTAAGATTAGCTTAAAACACGTGAGGCTTGGCTTGAGCCCGCACCTATGACCTGATCTTAATGTTGACTTATGATATTTGTCTTATGTATTAGGTAAGTAGTGTGATGACTTAGGAAGTGGCCTCGACTCTAGACTTGGTCCATACACTAGTTTCGATAATAGGATCAAACTTAGGATACTGTATAACATAATCCTAGGGTTAACTCACTTATAGGACACATCACTTTTGCTTTAGGGAATTTTATCAAAGTAATAAAGACATAAAATCAATGGAATGACATTTTGTTTGTATCTTGTATTGCAGGTCCAAAGGCGTAAAGACAAAGGATTTTTTAAGCAAAGTAATCAAGCAAGAGCTTGATGAACACTATGGAGGTTAAGATACTGGCAAAGAGACTGAAGAAAACAATAAATTATTTTGAAGAGTGATGGAAATACTCATCAAAATACCAATGCGTTTTTTATCACTAACACAAGGTCTAATGAGTATTGAACCTATTCCACCTCCTATTTGTCAACCCATGGTGTTACAAAATACCTTTCCATTGCAAGGGTTGGTAACAACATATTCAATGAAACCTCATCCCAATCAACCATCTACATCTAATTCTCCTGGAAATCCATTATTCCAAAATATATATTTTAATTCGATGTATGTTAACCTTCAAACTTGATGACATCACTATGATATGCCACTTTTTGCAACTATGTGAAACTATGCAACTTATGCAACTTTGTGCAACTATGCAATGTATGCAACTTTGTGCAACTATGTGCAACTATGCAACTTATGCAACTTATGCAACTTTATGTAACTTTATGCAACTTATGCAACTTTATGGAACTTTATGCAACTCGACTTTTACAATTTGACCTTTTACAACTTAATTTTAACAACTCATTTAAATTGACTCTTCTACATGGCAATTCAAATTTCTTCATGGCGGATAGTGTTACACGTGCCAATGCACTAGATGAATASATTTACAACATTTGCAATATCAGGAAGATTGTTTGTTTCTAGCTCATAGGAATTTTACATCCAACCTAACTTATGCTTGAKACTTGACTTGAGACTTTAGTTGCAACTCACCCTTGACTTGACAATGCACACAAACTAACTCAACATACACATGACATGCATGCAACATGAAACTATGCAAATTTATGCAACTTATGCAACTTTATGCAACTTTATGCAACTATGTGCAACTATGAAACTTATGCAACTTTATKCAACTATGMAACTTATGCAAATTTATGCAACTTTATGCAATTCGACTTTTACAACTCGACATTTACAAAAATATGCACATCCATGAATCTCTCCATTAGTGTTAGAAATTCTCCTACTACGTCTTTCATTGGTTAGTATTTCTACTAAAGAGGAAWTTTTGACCAAAAACTATTTTGGGAAGTGTACCCTTCCCTAGCGCATATTTTGGCATCTTGAGTGAACATTTTAAGTGGCCAGATTMTCCAGAAAGTCAAACCCTAGTTTTGACTAGTACCAGAAAACTAGAACCAACATTGGAAGTACTAKTCTAGAATTGCACAGGTCAAGTTTCAAGGGGTATAACTTGAAATTTTATGAAGCAGTTAGTTCCAACAAGCTCATCTCAGCCCAGYGCATCTCCTGGTAAGCTTAGTTTCAATTTTTGAGTACTTTCCTTTTCTAGTCATTTTCTTAGCTCCAAGTCAAGATGTCTGCAAGCACCAATCTTGTTGACAAGCTAGAAGGTGTGAAAAATTGTCATTCCTGGAAGTACATAATTTGACTCTTTCTTGAAGAGAATGACCTTGCAAAATTCATAAAAGAAAATGTACTAGAACCCTAAGAAGATGTAGCCAAAGATAAGTACAAGAAGGATATGATTAAGTCCAAAAGAATAATTCTAGATTCCATTAAAGACCACTTGATCCCTCAAGTGTCTTCTAAGAATACTCCAAAATATATGTTTGATGCCATAACCAGAATGTATGAAGGAAATAACATCAACCGCAAGATTAACTTGAGAACCCAACTCAAGAATACAAAGATGCAAAAAGGAGAAACAATTCAAGACTATTTCTCTAGGGTTTCTCAATTCAAGGAACAATTAGAGGAAATTGGAGACAACTTAGATGAATATGAACTCATGATGAAAAATCTTAATGGTCTCACAAGACCTTGGGATGCCTTCATCCAAACTATTTGTGTAAGAAAAGAGAAACTCCTATTTGATAGTTTATGGGAAGAATGTATTAAAGAAGAGTCCTATTAAGAGATAAAGATCAAGCTCTAGTTGTTCATGCTAAGGGTGGAAAAAAAATATCATTTTCAAAAGGATACCCACTTTCATAAAGAATCTCACTCTCCAAAGAGATTCCAGAAATATCATAAGGGTCAAAGAAAGGGAAAAGATTTATCCTCTTATCAATGTTATCATTGTGATAAGATGGGACATATTGCTAAGAAATGTCCTGCCAGAAGAGAAGAATACAAAAGGAGAAATAACAAAAGAGATCATTCCCATGCTGCTGAAGATGATGAGCCACCAAGAAGTTAACCAAAGAAGAGATTGAAGATTATATTTTGTTTTCTTCCCTCTCAAGATCTGTGACACTTGGAGAGGATACTTGGCTCATAGATAGTGGTGCCTCTAAGCACATGACAAGTCAGAAAGACATTCTCTCTAGCCTTATTGAAAAGGACTTCCCCCAAAAATTTTCACTTGGAGATTATTATCGGTACCCTATCAAAGGAATGGGATAATCCACATACAAACTTGATTCAGGAACTTCGATGAGAATGAAGGGTGTACTCTATGTACCAGGTTTGAAAAAGAAGTTACTTTCTATTTTAGTGCTAGATAAGAAAGGTTTCAAGGTTGCATTCATATATGGTGAGTTCTTATGTGGTCTAAAGGAAAAAAATGAAAAAATATAGAATATGTAGTTGTTATTGGAACAAAATAAGGCAGTTTGTACAAGTTAAAAGGTCACTCAGATGTAGCCTTGACTCACTCTACTAAAAGTCCCTGTGAACTTTGGCATAGAATACTAGCTCATATTAAATACAAATCCTTACCATATGTATGTAAGGTAGTTACATGTTTACCAGAACTAAAGGTTGATCATGAAGGTGTATGCAAGGGATGTGCACAAGGAAAGAACATAAAGAATCTTTTTCCAAAGAGATATAGTAAATGAAAAGGAATTTTGGAACATGTCCACTCAGATGTATGTGTTCCAATGTCGTCAATATCTCTAAGAGGGTATGTATACTATGTATCTTTTATTGATGATTACTCTCATAAGAATTGGGTTTATTTCTTGAAGTCAAAAGATGAATTACTTGAAAGGTGCAAGGAATTCAAAGCCTTGGTAGAAAACCTCTCCAAAAGGAAAATCAAGATACTCAGGTTAGACAATGGAGGAGAGTACACCTCAAATGAATTTGGAATTTTTTGTAGAGATGTCGGGATTAAGAGGGAGCTCACCACTCCCTATAATCCTCAACAAAATGGTGTAGAAGAAAGAAATAWTAGAATGATTATGGAAGAAGTAAAGACTATGATTCACAATCAAGATCTTCCAATGCACTTATGGGTTGAAGCAACAAGAACAACAATATATGTCCAAAACAGATTATCCCATAGTGCACTTGGATTCAAAACTCCTGAAGAAATGTTCACTAGAAAGAAGCTATAAGTAAGCCATCTCAAAATATTTGGTTTTCCGGTATTTGTACACATTCCAAAAGAAAAGAGAACTAAGTTGGATCCTTCAGGAAAGAAGGGAATATTTGTTGGATACTTTGAGGTCTCTAAGGCTTTCATAATTTACATACCAGGTTACCATCATATTGAGATCAATAGAGATGTAATATTTGATGAAGATGTAGCACTCAAAAGATCAAGGAAATTCCATCTTGAAGAAGTATATGAAGAAGAACCTGTAGCTCCCAGAGTTGCAGAACTCGTCAAGGAAGTTACAATTAACTTGATGATGAGATTCTAGAAGATCATGATATGATAACATCTCAAGAGCCTCCCCATATGAMAATCTCTCACAAGAGAAATCTAGCTTGGGCGAGAGAACTTATTCAAGTTGTAGAGAAGTATGGTGCCCCAGAAGGAACCATGAGACAAAGTAAGAAACCTAAGCCATTCTCCAGCTATATGGCCTTGATGGGTGATATCATAGAAAAGGAACCTACTTACTTTGAAGAAKCCATTTAGAAGAAAGAATGGATGGATGCTATGRCATAGTAATACCAGTCCATTATAAATAATGATGTATGGGAAGTACTTCCCATACCAAAGAACAAAGATGTGGTATCTTCCAAGTGGATATACAAAATAAAACATGAAACAAACGAAACTATTGAAAAACATAAGGAAAGATTTGTGGCTCGTAGATTTTCTCAAAAGGAATGTATTGAATATGAAGAAACATTTGCTCCTATATCCAAATACACTTCTATCAGAACTATCATAGCTCTTGCAACCAAAATGAAGTGGAAGTTGCACTAAATGGATGTGAAAACAACTTTCTTAAATTGTGTTATTGAAGAAGAAGTGTATATAGAACAACCACAAGGGTTTGAATTTGAAGATAGAAAGACTCATATCTGCAGGTTGAAGAAAGATTTGTATGGGTTGAAGAAAGCTCCTAGAGCTTGGTATGACAGAATTGACAGTTTCCTCACAAGCTTGGGCTTTACCAAGAGTAAAGTTGATTCTAACCTTTACTTCAAGGTTATGAATGATGATCCAGTTATATTTCTACTATATGTAGATGATTTATTCCTGACTGGAGAAGAAAATCTCATCACAGATTGCAAGAAGAAGCATGCTGCAGAATTTGAGATGGAATACCTAAGTCCGATGCATTATTTCTTAGGTCTTGAAGTTTGGCAGAGCCCAGAGAAGATCTTCCTTAACCAATGGAAGTATGTAGTTGAAATACTAAAGATATTTGACATGTTGGAATGTAAATCCATGAACACACCCATGGAAATGAATTTAAATCTCTTGGTTGATACTTCGTCAGAGTTGGTTGATGCTACTCTATACAGAAAAATTATTGGATCGTTGATGTATCTGACGAATACCAGAACATATATATGATTTTTTGTGAACACCTTGAGTCAGTATCAGGTGGAGCCTAGACATGTTCACCTTGTAATTGCAAAGGGTACGTTGGATTATGGTCTCTGTTATACTAGATATCATGACTTCAGACTGTGTGGTTATACTGATTCAGTTTGGGATGGAAGTGTCTCATATAGAAAAATCACTTCAGAATGTTGTTTTAGTTTGGGTTTAGCCATGTCTTCATGGAAAAGAAGGAATCAATCCAGTATTTCTCTTAGCACGACAGAAGCAGAATACATTGCAACATGTTCTGCCAGTTGTGAATCCATATGGCTTTGGAAGTTGTTGACAGGTTTGTTCGATCTAGATATGGAAGCCAAAGTGATTTTATGTGATAACCAGATTTGTGTAAAGATGTCAGAGAACCCAGTGTTCCATGATAAGTTGAAGCACATAGAGGTCCAGTATCACTACATTCATGACATGGTGTAGAGGGGAGTTGTAAATATCCAATATGTTGGCGCATATGAGCAGGTTGTAGATGTGTTGACCAAGCCTCTGTCTCGTGTGAAGTTTGATCACTTCTAAGACAAGATTGGTGTGGCATGAAAGGACCTCCCTCGAAAGGGGGAGTGATGTTGATGATACTATGGTATCCTAACCAACAACGGGTAGCTATGTTAGGATTTTATATCCTATGGGATTGATCATCCATGGGTAGATCCTAAAGGTTTGGTAAGGACGTTCTATCTGAGTACCTGTGCATGTATATGCCAGTTGTGGTTAGTGGTGGTAGATCTGTTAGGATTTTATATCCTAGGGAATCTTATGATTCATGGGAAGATCCTGAAGGTTCGGTAAGGATGGTCTATCAGAGTACCACGTGGTAGCTTGTTAGGATTTTATATCCTAGGGAATATTATGATTCCTAGGAAAATCCCGAAGGTCTAGTAAGGACAGTCTGTCAAAGTACCACAAATGTTGTTGTTGATGCACCTGCCTCATTATGTTGCCACATGTTGATGATGTTGTTGTTTCAGCCTTGTGTTATTGATGTTTTTGTTCCAGCTTTATGATGTCTATCGATGTTGTTGTTCTAGCTTCATGATATTTATGTTGATGTTTCAATTCCATGTTGTTGATGATGATGATGTTAATCCAACTCCATGTTGTAAATGATGATGATATTGATGATGAGAAAAAATTCCGATGATTTATAGATGTGCTATTCAGTGTTCTAGATGTTGATGATGATGTTTCCTTCTCCTTCTCTCGATGATATTGTATTGGTTCATGTCAATAGAATACCATTCTCGTTAAGGGGGTGTGTTGAAATATTGTAACTTCGAAGAATATTCTAATTATATTTGAGTTATTATATTATAGATAAAATCCCCTTTTGCGGATTGATCATGTCGGGTCTTGTATAAGATTAAATCCCCCTTTGATGATTGGTCAAACTACATTTGTATGGTGCTATTTGTAAAGTTGGCCCCTAGTGTTTATAAAGTGGTTTTAACCACTTCTAGAAGAAGTCGGCCCCACTAAGTGAAGAGGCATAACCCTAGTGCCTCCTCAACTAGTATTTATATGTGAGGATGGTGCCTCACTTGTACACACTCAGACTCACTCATCTAATGTGCATATCTTGAAGGCAATTGTAGTTGCAGGAGGAGGGAGAAGAGAGGCACATGATCAATCTTGTTTTTTTCTTAGTGTTTTGGTCTTAGTCTTAGCATTGTATTGGAAATATATTATTGAGGAAGTTTTTGTTGGGTTTTCTCCCCCATGAGGGTTTCCTAGGATAAAATATTGTGTACCTTTTGATTTTGTTTCTTTCAGTGATCCTCTGTATGTTGTTGTTTTGGAAATGCATTGTCTGCTTATGTATTTTGAAAATAACCTAATAACAATAGTAAAAACTCAACAAGGTTAGTCCCATCAAACATATTCATATCCACCTTAGGACAATGGTGCCATATATTTGATCAAGAAAGGGTGTTCTATTGCGAGTTCCCCCATATAATGAGGTTTCTTCTTGGGAGGAATTATCTTGATGCTCCAGGTTCCCATTCGGTATGGGGAGATGTTTCATAATATTATTCATAGTAAGGTGGAGTTAATGTAGTTCATCCTTTTGGTTTGCTACATTATGGTAGATATGTTTGACTGAAGTGTCAATTTTTACATGCACTCTATGTGACTAATTTTCAGATTTGAAAATTGCTTCCTAGTTAGCAAATTGTAAGACCCTAGTTGTTATCATTGAACAATTTTACACTGAAAATTATGGAATAAAATTATATGTAGCAAAAACACAAAAGATCATAGATGAATCATCAACACAAATGAGACACAAATTTATGTTCTATAAAMCTTGTCAAATTCAAAAAATATGAGGTTAAAACCAACCCTMCTAGCCAATACAATTTCACCAAGAAATTGAGRACAACCTTTCCCTTCAACAAAAAAAAACTAAGGACAACCTTTCCCTTCAACAAAAAAAAAATTGAGGACAACCTTGTCCTCTCAATAACCAAAAAATCAAAAAATGAAACCTCAACAAAATACCTAGAAATCCTCTGCCTACAATCTGCTATGGCTACTTCCACATGTACCCTTGCTGACATCAACAAAACATACTATTGTACTTTCCAAAAATCTTGCACGTGCAAGCTTTCAGTCACCTTCACACGTGTGAACATGATGCTTATCACTTCACACGTGTGATCTTTCAATCACCTTCACATGTGTGAATGTGATGCCTATCACTTCACATGTGTGAGTCTGTTTGTACAATATGACATGGTCTTATTGTACGTGCTCACACGTGCGACTGTTCCACATGTGCGACCTATCCTAACATGTGTGGCTGGGGTTTCTATCATACGTGTAGTGTTTCTCCTCCTATCCCTCACACGTGTGACCTCACCCATGTTCCTCTCTTGGCTRGAAAGATTCCTTCCTTGGCAGTGACATAAAAAAAAATTCTCCTCAAACCCTAGGCTAGATTGCCTCACAATTGCAGAATTTCCCTTGCTGAAATTTCCAAGCTCCTAGCACGAGTTCATTCTCACTTATGCTAACTCCATCATGTACTATGTCAAATTTCACAATGACCTCTCTCCTTTATATACAAGTCCAATGAGTGAGTTTAGGCACCCCTTATAAACTCAATAATTAATTGGAATATTTTAATCCTCTTAGTGGGTTTGAAACCTTTACACAAGCCCACAAATCCCATCAACTTGTCCATGATGCCCTAGCCTCATTTTTAGGCTGACTTCACTAAAATGAAAGGATATTTTAGTTCCAACGAAGACTCCCACATTCCTGACACCTTGGCCTCTTTTGGGAATACCTCTCGAATCTACAATAAACAACATGAAGTTTCTAGTGATGCAACCCTACCCTCCATTTGTGAGGACCTCTGGTTTCCATCAAGTAGACCTAACTTCAAAAAAAAAAGTTATCAGAGAGTTAATCAATGTGATCAATTCCCCACAAGGATTCTTTTGAGACAGGTCACCAAAAACTTTTGGGTCCATTGAAAAATAGTTACATGAGAGTGATGCCTTGACGATCAATGTTTCACAAGGATTCTTTTGAGATAGGTCTTTTGCAAGGGTGTTGTTAGGATCTAGGTTTTTTTTTTTAAATATTTGAGTCTCACTTCTGTAGGAGTATTACTCTCGGTTGAGTACCCATGCATAAACAAAATCCCCAAATTCTTGATAGTCCACTTGATGTAGGAATTATGTGGCTTGTGTTGCAGAGGCTAGTGTGTGTAAGGTCCTAAGGACAAGGAGTGTCAAGTGTTATATATTTTTGATATACATGCAGTTTTCCAACATTAGTACTAGATGCAATTTCTCGAGGCACTAACTAAGGAGGCTATACCGTACCTTTATCTGTACTAATTGATTCCTAGGTACTAGAGAGTGATATCCTTGAGTGTTGTTGTTGGTGTACTATAGAAACAAGATGATTGAAAGTTTTATGCAAGGCTTCTTTTAGGTGCACATWAGGGGCTTTCGATATACCCTTAGGTGCACGTAAGGGGCTTTCGATATACCCTAAGGTACATGGAAGACAAATTTGTATACAAGTGTTCTTTGATGCGATATTACTTTAAGGGGTACCGACAAAGGGTTACAAGGGTGTTCAACCAAGTGAGTGAAATTTCATATCTTGTTATATTCTTCCCCAACTGTAGATTTACTTGTTGAAGGACATATCTATGTGTTATTTAAATACGTCGGAACATGTCTCTAGCCTTAATTTTTTTTTCTTTCTAAAATGTAGGCACATGTCACCTTAGGAAAGAGATATGATACCACATGTAATGTACTTAATCGATAAAAATAGCAGAACATGAACAATATTTAAAGAAATTAAACGTGATAAAGGAAATACAAGAGCAAATAAGATTAAACTTGTAGAATATATCCCTTGTATCAAAGATCTCCAAAAGAGTGAGCAATGTTTACAGGCCTCTTCGAGGGGGAAACCTCTTATGATCAGAGCTCTGAATACAATAACACCACTCCAAAAAACAATCCATAGTCTTCTCTCTCCATAAATAGCTTCGTAATAGAAAAATATCTAACTACTTGTGGTCTTGTCATTAATGGGCATCAACCACCTAGCGGGCCTTATTTAATAAAGAATACCCTTTTCACATTAAGTAACTATTGACTAACAATCAAATGGGACTTATTCAAAAGGATGGCCTCATACACCAATTGGATAACTAATAAGTACCTAAATTAGGGAGGTTAGGGTAGGACCTTAATAGTTTTTTTAGGCTTTAGTACTACTAAGAACAACAAATGAAATTCATGGAGGGAAAATAAAACATTGAAGATAAAAATCTTTGGATAGCATTGAAATTTTTATAACTAATGTTTAATTAAATTTCTTAATCCAAAACGGATAGATTAAGAAACAAGGAAAATGAATCATCTTTCCTTTGAATCCATTGATTTGAGACCTATGACTATGAATATTCTTGTGCAACATATCATATGTTAGGAAAATAGACTTCCACACTAAACCTTCTCAAATAGAAGAAGATAGATTTCAACTAGAAATTAGTTGACAAAGTAACACACGGTACATAGAGATTTTACCCTAGAAATCCAAATGGGAAAACCAACATTCATTAAGCATCTTTCTCTCTTGTTGTCTTATTCATTCAGAATAAAAGGTTACATGCATGATCTTGGTCTACACCTAAGACACAATCAACATCATACCTTATTGCTTTACACAAGAAAAACCATGTAGCCAATTCGGATTACATCTACATGACCAGT
>JASDQU010505316.1:104636-126710 GCA_032191745.1 Picea mariana | reverse complement strand
TAGACAATGACCCTACAGATTGAACCCCATATATAAACAAAAAGTTAAAGATGAGATTGATAGGATGCTCGAAGCTGGCATCATTGAACCAGTTGAGGAATTAGAATGGATAAGGTCGATGGTAGTACAAGACAAGAAACAAGGAAGAGGGATCAGGATATGCATCGACTTGAGGAGTTGAACGATGCATGCCTACACGACCCATTCCCTACACTGTTCACGGATGAAGTGTTAGAGAATGTGGTGGGACATGAAGCTTATTCATTCACTGATGGATTCTCAGGCTATCATAAGATTAAGATAACACAGGAGGATAGACACAAGACCACGTTTGCGATGGAATGGGGATCTTATTAGTACATAGTCATGCTGTTTGGAATAAAGAATGCACTTGCAATATTCTCCAGAGTGATCATCGCAGCATTTAAGGAATTCATCCATCAGTTTCTCGAAGTATACCTGGATGACTGGACAGTTTATAGTTTGTTGAAAAACCATGTGGAATTTTTACAAATGATGTTAGAGAGATGTAGACAATGCGAGATATCACTGAACATCAAGAAATTTATATTTGGAACACTGTTTGGGATACTATCCATATAGTATGCAAACAAGTCTTGTTAGTGGATCCGTCCAAGATCRCAGTCATTGTTAACTTACCAGCACCAAAAACAGTCCACCAACTAAGAGCAACGTTAGGGCACACATGATACTACATGAAATTCATTAAAGGGTATGAGCAAATCACATCACCAATGGAGAAACTGTTAAGGAAGGATATGAAGTGTCAATGGAACGACGAGTGCCAACACGRTTTGGATACCCTGAAGGAAAAGATGGTTACTACACTGATATTAGTATTTCTAGACTGGGAAAAGAGCAGAAAGTATTTCAGTGATAGTACTAGGAGCTATCTTAGCACAAACAAGAGCAGAAGACTTGGATCATCCGATAGTTTTCGCAAGCAAAAAGTTATCAGACTCAAAACATAATTATAACATGACAGAAAGAGAAGGCATAGCCATGGTCTATGCACTGCAGAATTTTAGACATTACCTTTTGGGGAAACACTTTAATATGTTTACAGATCACTCAGCCCTGAAATACCTAGTCAACAAGCCAATGTTGGGGGGGAGAATCTGTCAATGGTTACTGCTATTTCAAGAATTTTATTTTGAAGTAATAGTTAAACCAGGGAAACTGAATGCAGGACTTGACCACCTATCCAGGGTCACAAATGGAGAAGAACCTACAAATTTAGAAGACAACTTCCTGGATGCACAACTATTCTCAGTCCAGATTGTTGATGAATACTTCACATATATCATTTATTACTTAACTACAGGTACTGTGCCGCAAGAATATACCACCGCGCAGAAGAAGAATCTGGTAGTCCGCGTGAATGACTATCAACTGATCGCATGACACCTATACAATATGGGCGCATATAACATCTTGTGAAGGTACGTATTAGAGCATGAACGACCAAGAATTTTAGCAGAAGCCCACGAGGGAATCAAAGGAGGGAATTATGCAGGAAAATCTACTGCACAAAAGGTACTACGTGCAGGACTATGGTGGCCAATGATTCATAGGGACTCGAAAGAGTAATGACAGAGATGCGATGTCTGTCAAAGGGTAGGCAAACCCAACAGAAGGGATGAGATTCCACTGAGACCACAAGTAACATTACAAGCATTTGACAAACGGACAATCGACTTTGTGGGACCAATTAACTCACCAACCAAAAGAACAGGGGAAGGATACATTATCACCGCGATGAAATATATAACAAGATGGGCGGAAGTTGCACTCGTAAAAGATTGCAGCATAGAGACAACTGCACACTTCTTGTTTGAACAAGTAATCACTATATTTGGGTGCCCAAGAGTTTTGATGAGCGACCAAGGCACACACTTCATAAAAAACACCATCCACGCGATGACTANTTGGTGTAACTCTTATACTATTGTTCATTGATCATTGGATATAATTGAATGGTTTAAGTATAAGTTGAAAAATGTTTTAAATTGTACTTGATACTGATTCACCCCCCTCTCAGTATCAACACTGAATGCAGGACTTGACCACCTATCCAGGGTCACAAATGGAGAAGAACCTACAAATTTAGAAGACAACTTCCTGGATGCACAACTATTTTCAGTCCAGATTGTTGATGAATACTTCACATATATCATTTATTACTTAACTACAGGTACTGTGCCGCAAGAATATACCACCGCGCAGAAGAAGAATCTGGTAGTCCGCGTGAATGACTATCAACTGATCGCATGACACCTATACAATATGGGTGCATATAACATCTTGTGAAGGTACATATTAGAGCATGAACGACCAAGAATTTTAGCAGAAGCCCACGAGGGAATCAAAGGAGGGAATTATGCAGGAAAAGCTACTGCACAAAAGGTACTATGTGCAGGACTATGGTGGCCAATGATTCATAGGGACTCGAAAGAGTAATGTCAGAGATGCGATGTCTGTCAAAGGGTAGGCAAACCCAACAGAAGGGATGAGATTCCACTGAGACCACAAGTAACATTACAGGCATTTGACAAATGGGCAATCGACTTTGTGGGACCAATTAACTCACCAACCAAAAGAACAGGGGAAGGATACATTATCACCGCGATGAAATATATAACAAGATGGGCGGAAGTCGCACTCGTAAAAGATTGCAGCATAGAGACAACTGCACACTTCTTGTTTGAACAAGTAATCACTAGATTTGGGTGCCCAAGAGTTTTTATGAGCGACCAAGGCACACACTTCATAAAAAACACCATCCACGCGATGACTAAAGAGTTTGAAGTTCATCACCAAAAGAGAACACCGTATCATCCACAGGAAAATGGCACAGTAGAAGCCTTCAACAAAATTTTGGAGAATGCACTGAGAAGTATATGTAATGTCAATAGAGACAATTAGGACCTCAAAGTACCAACAGTATTATGGGCATATAGGACCACATGCAAAAAGTTGACAGGGCACACACCATTCAAACTAGTCAATGGCCAAGAAGCAGTAGTGCCATTAAAATTTTTAGTACCGAGCTTACGCGTAACATCTATCACACAAATGATAGAATGATGCGCAGTATAGGAAAGACTGAATCAGTTAGTGTCAATGGAGGAAGACCGAATCCTGGTAGGATTCCATCAACAAGTGCAGAAAGCAAGAGAGCAAGCTTGGAATGATCGACACATCAAGAAGAAAACGTTCAAGGAAGGAGATCTAGTACTGCTCTACTACAACAAGTCGTTTTAGCACCCAGGGAAGCTTAGAATGCATTGGTTAGGACCATACAAGGTAAAATCTGTCACAAATAGAGGATCTGTACAGTTAAGAGACTTAGCAGGTGCATACCTCAGATGAATAATCAATGGGAGCCGATTGAATATGTACAAAGACAATCGACCACCCACCGTGCAGTAAAAAAAATAAAATAAAATAAAAATTTCTAAAATAAAAAAGAGAACAAAGCGGAAACAAGACTAAAAAGCACGCAACACACCAGAGATAGAAAGGCCACAGGACGTTCGAAACACAAATTCGACAAAGGCACAAACAACGGTTACCTACAAAGGGAAAACAAGCGGGAAACGAAAAGTCGGCAAAAGMAGTATGACAGGACAACACTAAGCGTAATTAAAGCACGAYAAGGATTGATGGGACATCACATTAAACACACCAATGAGAGATGACAAAGAAAACGTAATGGAAAGTATGAAACTGACRTRGATGCATTGAACCCACAGTTATGATATATTAAACACATAATGGAGGAAGCGTCCTCAACAAGCTTTGTGACAAGCCTATACAACAAGCGAGCATGGGAGAAATTGGTCTATTCGTGAAAGGAAAATAGAGAGAGAGTAATAGCAGTTGGAATGAACAAAGTGAGACCAAAAAAATCCCAAAAGTTATTCGAACTTAGCAAATGTTCGACAGTCACCACTATGGCACCACCGAAGCCAGTAGAAGCAAGCCAGACAACCAGACCAACAAAGGTTCAAATTAGGTCATGAGGACTGCTAGAAGAGAATGAACAGTAGCAACCAGAGATTGTCGACATCGACGAAATCCCATCCCCAGAGATACTACCGACGAAATCTACATTGATTGTAGAAGATATTCAACAACCATAAGCAGAGGCTATGAAAGAAGATACGCCAAAAGTGGCACAGGTGCCTCAGAATGAGGAACTGGAAACGCCACATGAAGTGAAACTAGAAAGAACCAAAGCAGCCCTAGAAGTTAACATAATGGCACAAAATATGGAAGCACCACCGCAACCAGATGAGTTGCAAACAACCATCTCAGGTCAACCAATAAAGGATACCACTGCAAATGCCTTGGCTTGGCTAGAATGGATGATGGGGGAACAACCAGAGGTTGCTGGAACTTCGAACCAACCACCGTAACAAGAAGACAAAGTTCAGATACCGAGCTCACCTCGCAAGAAACCTGCAACATAAATTATTCTACAAAACATACCACCTGGAATACAAGTAGAACCATAGCTACTGGGTCATGTTAGAAATCTCAAATATTCAAACCACGACGTATCAAACGAAGCCAAGTTCCAGAAACTGGCACAGAGGGTCTTTATGTAGACCATATCTATAAACCAACTTGGAGAAATTATTATCCAGCCACACCAGTGGGCAGCTGGGTTGGACAGAACATGAATCTTAGGTTTGTTGAATCTACCACATATTGGCAGAGGCTAGTATGCGACAACATGTGTCAAGCAGTTGTTAGTAGTCACACATGGAGGGGACATATGGCTAGACAAACCTATCCCCATAACTATTGACCTTATCGCAGAAATCATAGGGTTACCAACCTGGGGTATGGATCCCACGTTGATTCTAGACGATAAATCCAAGGAGAAAGCGTTGGCAGAAGAAATGAAGAAGAAATATGGCACCGCCAGGGGAACGAGGGGCATCAGGATCAAACAAATCAACAACATAGCTACACAATTGGGCACAATATCTTATCTTGCAAATTGCTTAGAAAATTCCATAAGGAGGAAGTACCAGTAGGAGTCATTGTAGTCACAACTTAGTGTGCAGAAGGCACCTTTATGAGCTGGGCACCATATCTATTGAAATTATTTCAAGAAGACTACAAGGGTGCGTAGGACCTAGGCATAGAGTTCCGTTACTCATGGCTGATCACTCTAATAACCTTCATGGGATGGCGAGAACCAGGGTATGTAATTTTTGTACTAGACGACAGCCAGTGGGAGTGAGATACCTATTACTGAGATCCGGGCCACAGGTTAGGAATAAGAGGGAGAACAGAGTCATATTTGAAGCATACCTATGGGATATACATGAAGCTATCAACCACTCATGGAGAATAACACCAGAGGCTATCACGCGATATGCGAACATCACCAATTTTTGGGCCACAAGACAGACAATGTGGATACAACCAAGGCGGGATCCAGATAAACAGTGGCTACAGATGTACTACTACATCACAGAGGGTGATATCAACATGGTCATCAAAGAATGGCTTGATGAATGGAGGATCCCAGCCATTACTTGGGAAGTACCATAAACAATAGCAGAAGGAGAGGCAGAACAGGCAGAAACACAGCCTCCAAAAATACCAATACCCAAGAAACCAAGGACGGGCCAAACCAAGACGACTCAGGCAGATGAAGGGTTGAAACAGAAAGGGACTCAGAAGGGGAAGAAAGAGACTACACAGATGACCAATGGACAACAAAAAATGGCCAAGGGAGCGCAAAAAACCGCCCCAAACCCCATCACATAGGAACCAGGGGGAAATAAGAGACCAACTGCCCAGGTAGGAGGCGTGTGAAAGAAATCAAAGGAGAAATGAGCATCGCAAGACTATACAATCATAGAGGATGATGGGGAAATGATCGCTAGAATGGTCTAGGATTTCCTAGTAGAAGATTTCGATCATGCAACACACCACAAGGATAAACTGCAAAAATATTTGACAAAAATGGGACAGTTCCTCAAGAAATTTGGGGAAGCATAGACATCAAGAAGCAGCAGAGGCATAGATCTACCAAGAATACAAACCAAAGAACGAGTGGAGATAGAAGAACGAGACCAAGTCCACTCCATGCCACACGAAAATGAAATGATTTACATCAAACCTAGCATGTTGCGCATGGATGAAATCGTGGGGCAGACACCCTTGAAGGATTTGGACCACATCCAATTGGTCCTGACACAAATGCCAACAAGGGCACTGCACAAAATTGCAAGTTAGAATCAACCACGAGGTACAGTCTCATGCAAATAAAAAATTAGTCGAGCTACAACAAGCAACAAAGAAGCGGGAGAAGCTGGAAAAAGTCTGTGAGCAGGCCAAACTTGAAAATCAAGAGGAAAAAGAACGCAAGAATGAATTAGAATGAAGAGTGGGAGGAATTTTTGAGAAAATCCTAAGCACCACGCAAGGAAATGAACTCCCAGTAGCAGGAAATATTGACCATATTACACAGACAATTGATCAATATCAGAAGGAGATTGAGAATCTCCGCGAACAACTCACACCAACCACTCCACCAACAGTGAAGGAGAAAACGAAGCATGAAGAAACAACAAAGCTGTAGGAGATGGAACAATAGGTTAGCAAAACAACTAGACTACTCGATAAATCATCGGAACTTTGGACAAGGTTGGAGAAGGATCCATAGGTCCAACGCTAGGATAAGGAAGAGGAAAGGATCAATACAACAATACAAGAACTCAAACAGAGGCAGCAGACCATACCAATCCCAAAATGAGTTAAAGGGACACAGGAGATGAAGAATATGCAGGCAGAACTTATCACCACGCAAACAAAGAAACAAGAGCATCAGGCTCAAATAGAGACACTACAGGAATGAGTAGCAAAAATACTGGCATAGACAGAAGGAGATAAAACATAGATAGCACAAACCCATGCCGAATGTGCAGGATTGTTGAATGACAAAGTGACAGTTTAGGTAGTAGACACCATCAAGGAGAAGACCGCGCAAAGCAACAGAGCTCAAGGAAAATTTCTAGATGATCACGAAAGAGATCGAAGAAGATTAGAAGGATTAGGTGACTCAGGACAAGTCACATGTCAGTGTTGGGGGCCTGTTGGCACCAGGCTGAAGTGGAAATAAGGATGATCGTGGGAAAGAAAGCATGTAGAAACAGAAGTAACAACTACAAGATAACATAGCACACACGCATGAAAGAAAGTGTGTAAAGGAAAGAGACAGCGAGAGGAAGAACAACACGCGTGCATGGGAGGAAGACCTAATGTCAATAGGGTTAGAGTTTTTGTAATACATTGTAAATGGCTGAAGATCCTGATATATATAAATAGATATACACAGGTATCATATAGAGGTTGGTTTTCTTTTGTATTAGTTCATCTTTTGTAATATCCTATCATAGTTATGTATGAGTTGATGCGTTATGTAATAATGCTATGAACCATTTTTGTAAGATGTTGAGCTAAGAACAGAGGAGAGAAGGAAGATCTAAGGATTATATCACAGGCTATGGAGCCTGGTGCGATCTAGTTTGCCTCACATAGATCTTACCCATATGAGGGAATTGTAAGCGCACGACGCTGGAGATGCAGAACTACCATAATAAAAGAGCCAAGAGACAAATCTTTGTGAACGTAGCCCAGGAGGGGGTGAACCATGGTAATATCTGTGTAATGTGATGAATGCATGTATATCTTTGTTGCTTTCAGCAGTTAATTGTTATGCTTAATGAATGAGTTAATACATTGTTATGGAATACGATTGTGCTGTTCAGGAAATAAACTATGAAAGATAGATGCACACCTGTGAGTAATAGTAGATTGCGATCACAATTCATAGTATATGGCTCTGATTAATAAACCTCTATCTCATACTCAATCCTAGGCTGTAAACACCTGAGTCTTACAACCACCCATTTAAATCTATCTCGGGTGAGACTGCGCAGTGCATTCTGTGCACTGTGTTGCCTTCTGGTTTACCAGGAGGGTCGATAGTTTTAGAGGGTTTGTTGGAAACCCGAAAGATGTGAACCCTGGGTCAATAACTCAGATGGTAAAATAAAGAGTAAACCAATACTTGCCATGGGTGAAATGATAATGTAATTATGCCTTCCAAATGGTGGTGGGGGTGGGAGAAAATAAAGTTGCATGGGGCACAATATTGAAGGGTGGCCCATGCAAGGAGAAATCTATTGACAGTTCCAAATGACATATCAATTAGGTAAGGGAGAACGCCTGATCACATGTCCCAATTAGACCCACTCTCGTTTGGAATAACGTTTCCAACCAGTATGTTGATATGGTTTCCACTCTAATTAAAGATTATTTAATATGAATAGGAGAACATAATGTTCTCATATGAATTAAAATATAAAATTAAATCTAACTAATGCATTCTAATACTATTCTAAATGCAATTCTAAACTATTCTAATCATATCTTGATGAATATAAAACAAGTGAAAATGAGTACAATGAAGAAAGTTACTATCTACAAAAGAATAAGTTAATGTATGCAAATAATGGATTAACATAACAATGGAATAAGTAGAATAACAATTAATTGCTTGACCTTCTTATTACACCATTTCTGTACTCATAAGGAATTTTAGACATCATAAATATACAAAAAACAACAAAGAATAAATTCATATGACCATGCTCCATAACATCCATGCAATAGACATATACACAAAGAAAAGTCTCATATGCACATATCTGATTCGTAAATTTCCATTTATGTCTCTTGATCTATTAATCACATAGTAAGAATACTGTTCCAATACATCACATGTCAAAATCCATTTCTTATTTGTAGTTTCCTCTTTTATAAAACAAGAGGGATTTTTTACATTTCAAAATTGTGTGTTGTCAGAGGATAGTTCAGGCTTGTCTCTTCAAATTCCATATTCATTTACAACAAGTGAGAATGAACACAAAATATAAAAAACCAGTTACAAAAATTAAGGAAATCATGAGACTCTTTGCATTTCCATTTGATCTCTGTATTCCTTTCGTAGCACATAGTCCTCCATGATCTTTTCTAGATTGTTTAACTACATTTTCTCCAAGTCTAGTTCTCCATCACAAATTTTGGTTGTGACTTCTAGCTTTAATTCTTGCTCAATCTTCTTTATGAAGCTCTTGGCCAATGTGATTAACTTCATTGGTTTCATCAGGTATTCATTCAAGACCTCTTTATTTTCTTATGTGAACTGTTCAATTTCCTTCTGACCGATTTCCCTTCTTTTTTGTAATTCATCTATTCTCAATTCAACAGGGATTACTTCATGAATGTTAGACATGATTTTAATTATGAATTCTTCTAGAATCTCATCATAGGAATTCCAAAACCTCTTACATGCCTTTGTCACCACTTTTTGAATAGTTTGGATATCTTCCATTAGAGGATCCCATGTATTGAAAAGACTTGATCTTTGATCCTCTGTCTGGTGGTGAGAGTGGCAGGGTATTTGGTGGATTCTTGTACACACCTTGCCAATCTACAATTCTATAAAATGAATCATTAGCCTTTTAATATGTATCTCTTATTTCTTCAATTTGATCTTCAAACCTTGTCTGATCATCCCTATTCCTCTGGATGTCATTTGGGATGCATAAACACTTTTTTTTTTCTCTAATTTTAGTTTTTCATTAGTAACTGTGGCCTTTTCCCTCAGGGATTCTAGGACGAGAGTTCATGCTTTATTTTTTTCAAGATATTTCTCAAGCCTTTCTTTATCTTTCTCTAAACCCATAATATTTTGTTCCATTTATTCAATAAACTTGTTGGTTTCTACTTGTTCTATCTGTAGACTAGTCAATTCTTGTGTATACTTGTTCTTCATTTGTTCCACTTCCCTAAAATTCCCCTGCTTGAGGGAATCCATTTCTTCCCTATGTAGATTTTCATTTGTGTGATATCTCTTCTCAAATTTATCTCCATTTTATCCTTCTGTGCTTGTAGAGCCTTTTCCATTTCCTATTTGTTTAGATTCTTTGCAAATTTTACTGCTTTCTCAAATTCGGTAGTGATGTCATCCCTCTGTGTATTTACTCCAATTCAACAACCTTGGTCTGTGAGGTGTCTAATGTTTCAACTATCTCATAAACTCACATGTAATTCACTCCTGCAAATGAATGGAGAACATAGGTAGTCTGGATAGCATTATCTTTAGGATCTGCCCTGCCTTCTATTCAATAACTCTTTTTGTTGATGGATGGATGATAATTGTATCCCCTCTTTTCCTTTTACTAGTCCTCTTTTATATACCTTTGGTTTTTTCACTATAGTAATATTCCCTTGTTTCTATTATATCCTCATCTAATTTCAACACCTACGTGGAGAAGGAAAAATTACCTGGTATGTCCATACGAGGGGTACATTCTTGTGGGGAAATTCCAACTGTGCCCACATTGGGAGTTGATGGACTGTTTTGGACTTCAATTGATTTCTTTTGTCTTTATTTCTCTACTTCCTCATCAAATTTCCTTTTGGATTCAACTTTTTCTAAATTCTGTAGCTCTTCTTCTTCTTTCCTTTTCTTTGCCTCTGCTTCTTCTACTAATCTTTGTTTCTCCTCTTCATCCCTTTTCTTTTGTAGTGCATTCTGCTTAGATTTTGCTCCCTTTTCTGTCCTTTTATTTCTTTCATCAACCAACTTCTTCAAGTCATCATCCTTTTTCTTCCTCTCATCAATCTTGGAACTCTTCTTGGGTTCATCCTTCAATTTTTCTTTCTCTGTTTTATTTGTATGATATGCTTGTTTTTCTATCATTTCATTCTGGTGTCTCTAATCTACTTTCCTTTTATCCTCTTCTTCCCTTGCTTCTAAATTTTCTTGGTCCTTCTCCAGAAGAAAAAGGAACTGTTCTTGAGTTATTTTTATCTTCTCTTCCTCATCCATCAAAATATTTTCTCTAGCCACATCATCTGGCAACCTTTGTAGAACTTCTTCAAAAAATAAGACTCCCTTGAAGACCTCCTTTACAAATTTCACTACATGTATTACAAGGTGAGTGAAGCCAACATATTTGACATGATTTAGTGTCGGGTTTTTTGAGTCATTCCCTTTGGGTTCTCCTAGGCACAACCATATCTCCCTCAGGGCTTCAACTTATTTCTTAGAATGAGGGCCATTTATTAATGTGCACCTCCCTATGTTTATAGGGAAAGTGGGCCACATTTTCTTACTACTGCCTGAAAGAAAAGATGTTATGCCAATCTCTATGGTATGGTAGGAAATATCACTTATCGGTAGCCTAAAAGGAACATATTTATGTATAATATGTGGGGCTTTAGAGTTCCGAGAGACTCTGATGTATGTGTAATATTTTCCTAGAAACCAGTCTGCAATATCTTTCATGGCAACCATTGACTTCCTTTGACATTCTAAAGGGTTGATATCCAAATATTATGGTGTGTAGGGGAGCCAGGAAGTAGTCACACATTTCATAAAAGTATTTTTTATAATTTACATCCCACAATTGATAACAATATACATAGATAAGTGGTTGACTAGAGTCCTAGTTCCATCCAAAAGTAGAGAAGTGTATCACAAAACATATGGCATTCACCAGGTATGCATACATACATAAGATGGGGTTTTTCATACCTAGAGCATCTCAAACTTTCTAGAAAATGTTGAAGGATAATATGTCTACCCAATTGAATATTTTCCCTATATTTACTATAGTGTAGACCATTGGAAGCCATTCCATATGAAAATTAGTAATCTTCTCTTCCCCATAAAGTCTGCAAATCAAAGAAATCAACATCTTGTATGGTCTTTTGAATTCTTCAGTTGGGATTCATCATTTTCTTGGCTTGAATTTTATTTCCTTGTTGCACCACCAATCCTCCATCAGTTCTTCAAACTCTTTGTTTTATTTTCCAAATTTTCTCAAAAAGGGTTTAGTCATGGATATTGGAGGCTCTGGGAGATGGTATCAGAGTTTTTTATCCTCCGGTCTTAGCTACACTATTGGGAATTTTCCATTTCTCACAATTGTAGCAGTGCCTTCATTGAGATGTTTAAGGCACCATGTTGTTGCGTTGTTGTATGGGAACAACATCGGAAGAGCGACCACTAGGTGAATGCTATTCTTTTGAATATTCTGATAAACTTCCAAGTTATCTTAATATGGTTGGAAATCTACAGTGTCAAAGATCCTATGTATTTCATCATATCGGGGATAATGTTCTACGCCATTGTGGTAACTGGTGTCTGTAGCTAGGATGTCTCTTGAATTTATGACAGGTGTGGGCACAGGTGCAGGTGCATTCACTATGGTTTTTTTTCCCCTTTCTGKTTTGTGGGTGTGACATGGTGTTGTTGTTGTTGTGTCCTGCGATAAMAAACACCCTTATAATATTAAAAMACATATAAAACATTATAGATAATGGAAATTAGACTAATTTCATACATGTTGCATTGAAATTTGGTTGAGGTTTGAAGTTATCTTGAAATCGCAGTACTCATAGAATTTKTTTTTCAGAATTTTATAGAGGCGTATCATGAATTAATTAGGGTTAACAAGATTATGTATAATGAAAATTACCTTAACTCTTCATAATTAATATTAAGTGGAGGATAGTTCATTTGTAGGTGTAAGGTAGCATCTCTATTAATGCATACAAAAGTACATATTGCTCATATCTATATATCAGAGGCATAGTAGTCAACGGTCGGGTCTGAAAAATTCTGAGAGTGCCACCAGAAGGAACTGCCATCGGAGAGGGAAAAGTACATAGTCATTCTTTATTTTTATGGAAAGGTATCGAGGAATATTCCTTTTTTGAATCAGGAAATGTGTCGAGGAAAAGACATTATACATCGCGCCAAGATTACCTTATCTTTTTCATTTATTAACGTGTTGTCGGAAAGTGAATTTGTTGGAGGGGAAAGTTAAGTTTAAAAATTGACTCCAAAAGACAACCTTTCTATGGTGCTATTTGAAGGGATCATCATAGGAGAGGGGAATGCCATGTTATTTTCTAACTCTATCGAGAAAGGTATCAAGGAATATTCCCTCTTCRAAAATCATGCTTACATGAAATTCCTTACTTGAGGGGATAATAAGAGTTTAGATAGTAGGATTATCCGACCACCTGCTRCCTGCCATGTATTGTAATTAGTTCTGTGAGGGACCCACTCAAGTATGAATAACGTTTAATATGTAAACCAACTGGGACACCAATAATTTTTTGACACATATACCTTGTGTACGTGCTCTAAGGTGTATTYGAATCATCGGGCTATTAGAAAAAATCTRTCGAGATGAACTTCATCGAAGTCGAGTATACAAGGGAGAAAATATTTCTAATGGTAATGATTCTAATAGAATGCTTTTTGATATTTATATCGAAAAGGTTATATCAGAAGATAAATTAGATTTGATCATTCATTTATTCCAAGGAGCAATTTCTTGGTGAGTAATAGCCCGATAACTCTCAGACATAATCATATAAGTGAATATTGTTGGATATATAGTTGGTTTTGAAAGTTGGTTGTCATTGATGTCAACCCTTGGAGAGTGATCTTAGAGATTGATGTCAACCCTTAGAGATTGATGTAAACCATTGTAGAGGTACAAATATGTTGGATAGTTGATTTACATTTATATTTTAGAGATTCATGGTGAGTTAGTTGGGTACATATGATGCAATCTACATGTAGCCCTAGAGGTGTGGTTATGGGACCCAAAGTTGATTACGGAATATGGACATGAAGGACAAGGAAATTGCAGGGAAGACTATCATAGATGGATAATACATGCCGTATCATTTCCAATGATAAGTAGTATGCCACATGGTTCCTCATGGTTAGGGAGATATGGCCTTGTAAAATTGGAATCCCCAAAGAGTGGTAAAAAATCCCCTAGTTGGTTACAAGTGTTGGTGAAAGGGTAAAGTGGTTGTAACAAAAAACCCTAAAAATAAGGAAAGAGGTTACCTAGCATTACTATAAATACACCTTAGAGAGTCTCTCAATGACACAAACATACATTGAATATCTATCTTACGAATGGTATGATCTATCTTTTGGAAAATCTATTAGTGAATATGAGGTTAAATGTGATGACATTTTTCTGAAGTTGCAAAGGTCTCAAGTAGCGAAAGTTTTAGAGTTGCAGAAAATTGGTAGCCCTAGTTTTCCGAGGTCGTATACAAGCTGCATAAGGATAGGTCATGTACATACATGAGATTCTAGAGGATAGGTTGCGTACATACGTAGGCTGCAAGAGGACAGGTCATGTATCTAAGGAAAATGTTTCAAAAAAGAACATACATATGAATTGCAACAAGGTTTGATGGTACAACACAATCTGCGATGGTATGATTCAGGTTTCATGAGTAAATGTATATCATTTATGTATTTTTTTGAGGCGTGTATGTTGGATGGTATGGAACATGATTAAGGCATGTATTTGAAGCCCTTGATGCTACATGGTTAAGGTGATATTGTTACATGCTTGCGATATACTCTTGGTACTTGGTATATGGTTGTTATGGTTCATTGTTAGAGGCACATATTTGTGATATTGGCATATACATGAGGCTTATATTATGGTACATGGAATGCTTGAGAAGGATATGGTATATGGTTGAGACACATTTCATGGTATATGGTCTATAGTATATGATACATGATATGTTATATGGTTGATGTGCATGGTTGGCACATGGTATGATATATGGTATGGTATAGGTGTTGATGTACATGATTGATGTGCATGGTTGTCACATGGTATGATATATGGTATGGTATAGGTGTTGATGTACATGGTTGGCACATGGTATGATATATGGTATGGTATAGGTGTTGATGTACATAATTGATGTGCATGGTTGGCACATGGTATAGTGTTGATGTGCATGTACATGGTTGATACATGGTATGATACATGATTGATACTTGGTATACATGGTTGATGGTTGAGGCATATGGTACAGGTTGAGGTGCATGGTTGATGCACAATTTGGTACAGGTGTTGGTGGATGGTTTATGCTCTTGTTGTGGTATAGGTTTTGTTACATGGTTGATGCTTGGTATGGTACAATTTGATGGTTTGGTACATTCTTTGGTACATAGTTGAGAGACATACCCTATAATGGTATGTTGGTGATCTTGGTACATGCTTGGTAGAGGCATGTGCTGGTGATTTTGGACATATAGTTGAGAGGCGTCCTTGGTAAATGATCCATGTGAGAGGATATGGTTGAGTATTGGTGACAGTGACAGGTTAGACAGGTTGATCAGTGATAGGTTGACAGGTTACAGGTTAATGTGATAGTGACATTGGCAGTGACAGTGACAGTGATAATGGAAGTGACAATGACAGTGATTGTGGTAGTGAAAATTGGTCTACACTTATATTTTAGGGTGACATGACGGGGAAAGGAAAGGGGGTTGGAGCCAAAGAATCAAGGAGTTGGATCTTCCTTCAAGTTGGAGCTTGAGAACTAGGTGGTTGTAGCCACCTTTCGGTTTGAGCTAGAGAACCCAGGGGGTTGTAGCCTCCTTCTTGTTGGAGCCAGAGAATTCAGGGAGTTGTAGCTTCCTTCAGGTTGGAGCCTAAGAATATGGGGGTTGTAGCCTCCTTTTAATTGCAGCTGGATAATTTAGAAGTTGGTGCTTCCTATGAATGAATTCTCGATATATATAAGAAAAAATTCCATGGTTTTCTCCCATTTGGGATTCTATGTAAATATTGGTGCAGTATGTATTTGCTGTGATGTTGTTGATGTGATGCTTCTTATGATTATATTCTCATGTTATATTTAATGAAATCATATATGATACATTGATGATAAATTGTTGTTAAAGTGAAAGAATATATATTGTAATTAAAAGTGGTATAAAGTGCTCATACTGATTCACCCTGCCTCTCAATATTCCAACAATTGGTATTAGAGAGAGGTTCCTTCAAGAAAATAGTTTAACCACTGGAAGGTAGATCATGGAGTACAATATGAATGGAGTACCAATGTTCAATGGTCAGAATGGTCTAGACTATGAGTCATGGAGAAGTACAAAAACATTTTTGCAGGAACATGGATATGATATTTGGTATTCAATTGTTACATGATATAATGGTTCAAAGAAAGCAAAGACTACAACCAGGAAATAATTGAAGAAGAACAACAAAATAACGATGGAATTCATTTTGGAAGGACTATTTGATTCAGTATAAGACAAAGTGGGTAAATTCTTATCAACTAAAGAACTCTAGGATAAACTACATAATATCTATTCTTATCCCATCCCAGAGTTAGATATTGCTAAAGAAGATACAAGTATAGAGAAGGAAGAGAGATGCTCATCATGTTAGACAGATTCAAAAGTGGAAGAGTATGAAGAGGCAAAAGTTGATTACATATAATAATTTATCAGTGCAATTGAACATATGAGGACTGGAAGAAAATAAAACAAGTCACTCCAGGAAGAACTAAAGAAGATGGAAGAATCTCAGAATACCAACTACAGAGAAGTCGAGAAGACCATCATGATGTTAAATAGTTAACTAGAAGAAGCCAGAAGGACTGAAGAAAATATCAAGGATCAAAAGAAGTGTTTGGAAATCAAAATATCAGCACAAAAGGAAGAAGCATAAAAGAGAGAGAAGATATTGATATATCATCTTAAATAAAGAACTGGTGACTTAAATTAGCTTGAAGTAGAATTTAGTCAAGAAGAGAGAAGAATTGAAAAACAAATTATCTCCTTGAAAATACAACTTGAAGAAGCGAGGAGGATGGAAGAAGTCATGAAGAGTCGGATGATGAAGAAAGAATAAGAGGTTAAGAATCTTGAAGAAGAAGTTGTCACATTAAGAAGTAAAATAGTGAAGCTCAACAAGAATGTTGAAGAGACAGATGTTATAAAAATAGGATCATAGAGCAATAAAATAAAACAAATGTGGAAATAAAACACAAAAGATACACAATACAATAGAGACACATATATACATAGTTCAACCAGTGTGGGCTATGTCCACTAGAGAAATTGCTAGGTCCTTCCTTTATTATTATCCAACAAATGAAGGGATACAACCTACAACAAACCCGTTGTAACTTCCTCTTCTTTCTCTCACAATATCCTATCTCAGAATACAATATTCACAATGATACATATCCACAATACATTTCCCTCATAAAAGAGGGTTGCCTTCTAGGGAAAAAAACCCTAACATAACTTCTACCATCATATCTATGACCTTATAATGAATGGTCCATATTTACTATGAAATTACAATATACATTTAAAAGGAAAATTTCCCTTCGGGGGCCCACTTGCCCTCAGACCCCCCAGCTGGGGGGATTGTCCCCGTAGAGGGGATAAGCCCCCTCTGGACTCCCCTGCGTGGAGGAGTGTACATTCTCCCGGGGTGTAAAGTCTTCATGGGGTATAAACATGGCTGAAAACAAAGACCTCTAAATCAGGAAGATAATCAGGCTCCACAACCAACAACAAAAACATCCACATCAATAGTAGAGAATGAAGAGAAGCATTCCAGGGTGCCAGAAAAGAAAAATGAAGAAAAGAGTAAGAGTTATGTAGAAGTGCTCAAAGGAAGGAATCACGGTCAACAAGAATCAAAGTAGAATAATAGAGATACATATTCAACAAGACCTATCACATTCAGGCAACAAAGAAGCTTCAACCATAATGAAGAGATCCATAGAAGAGAAGATCGCGATCATCCAAAGAAAGAATTTAGAAGAACTACACAACAAGGAAGATCATTCACTCCCAGGTATGGAAATTTCATTTATGCTCATTGTTTTTATTGTACTAACTTTGGACATAAGGTTGTATATTTCAAGGCTTATGAAAGAAATGTTAAAACGAGAAAAGCTTACGTGGCCCCACATGACATTGAATGTTACAAGTGCCATAACTATGAACACATAGCTCGTGATTGTAGAAGCATGATGCATACTTATTTGAGAAAGAACACTGATATCAGATATAAGAATATTTGGAAAAGAAAACAAGAACATGCAAAGGGAGATCAGATGAATGAAGGACACCCATAAKTCATACTCTTAGGATTGGAAATAGTACAAGATGAAGACAAATCTACAGGGAAAAAGAAAKRTGTCAGGTATAAGAAGTCTGGGAAAATAAGTGAAGAAAAAGAAGAGCAGATAAATGAAGAACATGTCCAAGGAATTATACTTACAAGGTTTGCAGCATCACAAGATCATGATGAATTTACATGCAAAGAGGAAAGTGTCAGAATTTAGAYAGAGGATAAAGAAGAAGATGTCAGAACTCAAGATGATGACAAAATTTAGAAAGAGAATGAAGAGGAAGGTGTCTCCACAAATGAAGAAGAAGATTACTCCACATCCGATCAGGTATTGTTTTGAGCCATCCAGTTTGGATAATCCCATGCAATATGTATGTTGAACATGAGGATTCGATGCAGTAGACACTATAGATCAAAAAACCATATTTCAAGTAGTATGAACTGTTTGTAGAGACAGATTCAGAGTAGTAAGATATCACAAGTACACAGTAACAAATTGATCAATTGAGAAGTAGTGTTCCCACACAAGTATCAGTTGGAAGACAAAAGTTTATGACTCTATTGCACATATGTATTCAGGTAGGGATATCTTCAGTACAGGTGTTCCATACATGCAGAGTTTGATGAGAAGATAGATCAGATCAATGGACATATTTGATCACCATGAACATGTGATGAACAATTGTATTATATTCAAGAGAATTCTACAAAATGGTATAGTGACGGATGGGTCAACATTGTGCACAATTGATTAGCAGGGTTATGAACAATTTGTGACATATGGAAAGAGATGTATTTGTGAGATGCTTAACAAGTACAAGAAAAATAGATCGGATGCATAACAACATATTTACAATGGGAATCAATGAAATCACTTGGGCACAGAAAGGAAAGCAGTGAAAGGAACTACAAAACAGGGAAAGAGAAGACATTGTTGAATAATATGGTCAAGTGAACAAGACAAGTAAATGAAGAGATCAAATTTTGAATGATTTTTATATATGTCAGTGAAATTCAAGAGGAAACACCAATGGACAATAAAAATCACCGGAAGATAGGAAAGTAAACATATATAGGTAGCTGTACATTGATCTACATCTTACAGAAAAGTCAAGGGAAGAAAAATCATCAAAGAGAGAGATCCAAAAAAGAATATAGTAGCATATAGATAGAGAGACATACTCACAGGGGGAGCTATTCTTTTTCCCATGGTTGGTTAGATCAGGTACAATATCAAGAGGAGACATATCGATAGGGGGAGTTAACCTTTGGTAAAAAATGAAGAGAAAGAACAGAGGCATGAAGACAGGGGGAACAACCCCAAGGGGAGATACCCTTTTCCATTGATGTTGGAGGGGGAGAGATAGAAACACTGATGAAGAGCGATGATCACAGGGGGAGCATGAGCATGTGTTTTTCCATCAATGTTGGTGTTGCCATCAATGCCAAAGGGAGATATTGTTGGATAGTTTGTTTAGACAGTTGGTTGTCATTGATGTCAACCCTTGGAGAGTGATCTTAGAGACTGATGTCAACCCTTGGAGAGTGATTTCAACCCTTGGAGAGGTCCAAATATGTTGGATAGTTGATTGAAATTTGTATGATCAATATTTATGGTGATTTAGTTGGGTACATTTAATGTAGTCTACATGTAGCCCCAGAGGTGTGGTTATGGGGCCCGAAGTTGATTAAGGAATATGGACATGAAGGACAATGAAATTTCAAGGAATACTATCATAGATGGATAGTACATGTCATTTCATTTCCGGTGATATGTGGTATGCCACATGGTTCTTCACGATTAGGGAGATATGGCCTTGTAAAGTTGGAAGCCCCAAAGAGTGGTCAAGAAGCCTCTAGTTGGTTACAAGTCTTGGTGCAAGGGTAAAGTGGTTGTAACAAGAAACCACTAAAAATAAGGAAAGAGGTTACCTAACATTAGTATAAATACACCTCAAAGAGTCTCTCATTGACACACACTTACATTGAATATCTATCTGATGAATTGTATGATCTATCTTTTGGAAAATCTATTAGTGAATTCGAGGTTGAATATGACGACATTTTTCTGAAGTTGCGAAGGTATGAAGTAGCGAAAGTTTCAGAGTTGCAGAAAACTGGTAACCCTAGTTTTCTGAGGTTGTACACGGGATACATAAGGATAGTTCGCGTACATACACAAGTTGCTAGAGGACATGTCACATACATACGTAGGCTGCAAGAGGACATGTCGCATACATACGTAGGCTGTAGGAGGATAGGTCGCGTATTTGAGGAAAAGGTTTGAAAAAAAAATGTACGGATGAGTTGCAACAAGGTTTGATGGTACATCATAGTCTGAGATGGTATGATTCAAGTTTCATGAGTAAAGGTATGTCATTTATGTATTTGTTTGAGGCTTGTATCTTGGATGGTATGGCACATGCTTAAGGCATGTCTTGGAATCCCTTGATGGTACATGGTTAAGGTGATATTGTTACATGCTTGAGATATACTCTTGGTACTTGGTATATGGTTGTTATGGTTCATTGTTAGAGGCGCATATTTGTGATATTGACATATACATGAGGCTTATCATATGGAACATGGCATTATTGAGAAGGATATGGTATATGGTTGAGACACATTTCATGTTATATGGTATATAGTATATGATACATGATATGGTATATGGTTGATGTGCATGGTTGGCACATGGTGTGATATATGGTATGGTATAGGTGTTGATGTAAATGATTGATGTGCATCATTGGCACATGGTATGGTGTTGATGTGCATGTACATGGTTGATACATGGTATGATACATGATTGGTACTTGGTATACATGGTTGATGGTTGAGGCATATGGTACATGTTGAGTTTCATGGTTGATGCACGATTTGGTACATCTGTTGGTGGGTGGTTGATGCACTTGTTGTGGTACAAGTTTTGGTACATGGTTGTATTGAAATATTGTAACTGTGAAGAATATTCTAAATATAATTGAGTTATTATTATATAGATCAAATCCCCTTTTATGGATTTATCATGTTGGGACTTATGTATGACCAAATACCCTTTTGTGGATTGGTCAAACCATATTCATATGGTGGTATTTGAGAATTCAATCCCGAGGGTTTATTAAATTGGTTTTAACCACTAGTGGAAGAAGTCGGCCCTGCTTGGTGAAGAGACATAACCCTAGCACTCCTTAACTAATATAAATAAGAGAAGATGGCACCTCATTCACTCACTCTTTCAGTCACTCAACAAGTGCGCATATTTTGGAGATAACTGCAGTTACAAGAAGGAGAGAGAGGTGCATGCTCAATATTAGTCTTGGTGGTTTTGGTCTTTATTCTTGGCATTGTATTAACAATCTATTATTGAGGAAGTTTTTGCTGGGTTTTCTCCCCCATAAGGGTTTCCTAGGATAAAATGTTGTGTACCTTGTGATTGTGTTTCTTTCAGTGATCCTATTTATGCTGTTATGCTCTAGTAAATTGAAAAGAAGTTAATAACAACTCAAAATTTAACATGGGATCAGAGCCGAATTGAATAGAGCACCTTTCATTGGGTAACCAAAAACATCACTGTTGTCGTATACGAAAATTAGGGATTTTTATTGGAAGTGAATTTTAGACTAAAAACCATATAGGGAAGTGTGCCCTGGCCTAAGGAATCTTTTGGCAGCTTGAGAACACCTTTTCAGTGGTCAGATTCTCTGGAAAGCCAAACCCTAGTTTTTGGATAGTACTAGAAAACCATAAAACCATAAAAACCAGGAAACCAAAACTAGTACCAGAAGTACCAGTCCAGAATGGCGTAGGTCAAGTTTCTGTTAAATTTTTAATTAAAATGAAGTACCAAGGCAAGTGTTTCTCTTCCCTAGGCGCCTAAGGGGAGAAATTGCCGAATGTGGGTCTTAGTCAAATTAATTTGTGAGATGCAAATTAAAAGATAAATTTATGATTAAAGTGAGGGTGAGTGAAGAGACACCAAATCTCAACCACC
>JASDQU010505316.1:82345-100344 GCA_032191745.1 Picea mariana | reverse complement strand
TGGTAAGGGCGGTCTGTCAGAGTACCTGTGCATGTATATGCCAGCTGTGGTTAGTAGTGGTAGCTCTGTTATGATTTTATATCCTAGGGAGTATTTTTTATTCCTGGGTAGATCTCGAAGGTCTGGTAAGGATGATTTTTCATAGTACCATGTGGTATCTCCGTTAGGATTTTATATCCTAGGGAATCTTATAATTTCTGAGCAGATCCTGAAGGTTCAGTAAGGATGGTCTGTAAAAGTACCACAAAATTTTGTTGCTACACCTTCCTCATTATATTTCCATATGTTGATGATGTTGTTATCTCAGCCTCATGCTAATTATGTTGTTGTATCAACCTCATGTTAATGATTTTTTTATCTCAGCCTTGTGTTGATGATGTTGTTGTCTCAACCTCATGTTGATGATGTTGTTATCTCAGCCTCGTGATGATGATGTTGTTTCAATCTCATGCTGCTGTTGATGATGTTGTATCAACTTTGTGTTGTTGATGATGATGTTGTATCAACCTCGTGCTATTGTTGGTGATGATGCGTCAACCTTGTGTTGGTGATATTGTTTCTCTGGCTTCATGCTATTGATGTTGATGTTTCAACTTCATGCTGACGACGACGAAAATGATGTTATTCTAGCTCCATTCTGTGAATGATGATGATGCTATTCCAACTCCATGTTGTGAATGATGATGATGCTATTCCAAATCCATATTGTGAATGATGATGATGATTCTATTCCAGCTCCATGCTGTGAATGACGATGATGATACTATTCCATCTCCATGCTCTGAAAAATGATGTTATTGATGATGAGAAAAACTTTCGATGATTTTTAGATGTGTCAGTCAATGTTACAGATGCTGATGATGTTGCTTCCCTCTTTCTCTTGATGATCTTGTATTGTGTTATGTCAGTAGAATACCCTTCTTGTTAAGCAGGAGTGTTGAAATATTGTAACTGCGAATAATATTCTAAATATAATTGAGTTATTATTATATAGATAAAATCCCCTTTTATGGATTGATCATGTCGAGACTTATGTATGACCGAATCCCCTTTTTTGGATTGGTCAAACCATATTCATATGGTGGTATTTGAGAATTCATCCCTTAGGGTTTATTAAAGTGGTTTTAACCACTATTGGAGGAAGTTGTTCCTGCTTGGTGAAGAGACATAACCCTAACACCCCTCATCTAATATAAATAAGAGAGTATGGCGCCTCATTCACTCACTCACTCAGTGGCTCAACAAGTGTGCATCTTTTGGAGATAGTTGCAGTTACAAGAATAAGGAGAGAGAGGCACATGCTCAGTCTTATTCTTGGTGGTTTTGGTCTTTAGTCTTGGCACTATATTGGAAATCTATTATTGAGGAAGTTTTTGCTAGGTTTTATCCCCCACGAGGGTTTCCCAGGATAAAATGTTGTGTACCTTGTGATTGTGTTTCTTTCAATGATCCTGATTATGCTGTTATTCTCTAATAAATTGAAAATAACTTAATAACAACTAAAAATTTAACATGTTGATGCTTGGTATGGTATAGGTTGATGGTTTGGTACATGCTTTGGTACATGGTTGAGAGACATACCCTACAATTGTATGTTGGAGATCTTGGTACATTCTTGGTAGAGGCATGTGTTGGTGATGTTGGAGATCTAGTTGAGAGGTGTCCTTGGTAAATGATCCATGTGAGAGGATCTGGTTGAGTATCAATGAAAATGACAGGTTAGACAGGTTGATCATTGATAGGTTGAATACAGTGACATGTTGACATGTTATAGGTTGATGTGATAGTGACAATGGAAACGCCATTGACAATGATAGTGGTAGTGACAATGATAGTGATTGTGGTAGTGACAATTGGTCTACATGTATATTCCAAGGCGACAATACGAGGAAAGTAAAGGGGGTTGTATCCTCCTTCCAATTGGAGCCAAAGAATCATGGAKTTGGAGCTTCCTTTAGGTTGGATCCTAAGAACTAGGTGGTTATAGCCACCTTCCGATTGGAGCTGGAGAACCCAGGGGGTTGTAGCCAAAGAATTCAGGAGTTGTAGCTTCCTTCAGGTTGGAGCCTGAGAATAGGAGGTTGYAGCATGAGAATAGGGGGTTGTATCCCCCTTCCAGTTGTAGYTGGAGAATTTGGAAGTTGGTACTTCCTATGAATGAATTCTTGATATATATAAGAAAATATTCTATGGTTTTCTCCCATTTGGGTGTCCACGTAAATACTAGTGTACTGTGTATTTGATGTGATGTTGCTTATGATTATATGATCATGTTATATTGAATGCAATCATAGAGGATACATTGATGATAAACTGTTGATAAAGTGACATAATATATATTGTAATTAAAAGTGGTATAAAGTGCTCATACTGATTCACTCCCCCCTTTAGTATTCCAACAAATATTTTCCTTATGGTTTAGCATGACCTAGAATTTGGTCTTCTCGGACAAGAGCTAGTTTACAAAAAGTGAAAGAAAATAAGACCTTTGATTCTCATAGTTGATTTTTGGGTTAGGATTGAGACTACATTAGCAAAATAGTAGTTTCCCGTGTCAATAGAAAATCAAGTAAGTAGTGATAAAGTACCTTGCCAAAATTTTTATGGGGCTACCCACTGAAATTATCTAAATTAAGTAACTTTAGTAGGTAGTTGTGGGGGGCACAAAAAAATCATAATCCATATGGTAGGGAAAACTTGTGGTATCTAAACTGGAAAGATAGGGTAGCCACAAGAAACTCCCACCATGTACTACAAATAACAAGTTCAACCTAGTTATGTTGATAGAACACTATACAAGTACAAATTGTGAAACAACTAGACAAGTAAAAACTAAGCTCATGGATCTATAAGCATGTACTGAAGCACTTATCTATATGCACGTTTGTATCTTATGCATAAATGGAATACCTTCCTTATATGCATCTCTTCATCAAGAGCCATAAAACCATACAAGGTCACAAAAGTTTCTAGTAGTTTCACAATTAAGAAGAGTTAACGTGGGGTTTCTCATATGTAAGAAAATAAATGATGCTTTATTTAGTAAATCTTACTTTGATAGAATATTCACTTGTGTCAGGCCAAGTATGGGAAGAGAATGTAACTCCACACTTGAATGGTTTTCCATTAACTCAGATCATGCATAAATACAATACATATTGACCTTTGGTTTCATCTTCCAAGAGGTGCAAATGACTCTTTGTAATCACCTACAAATATTCATATTTCTCCTAAATATTATTTACAATATTATTTATAAACTACCATCATCACAAGGATTAGGTATCCAAAATTCCCTCCTTAATCTGAAGGAGTGTTTGTGAGTCCAAGCATCATTATGAAATTTTCAAAGTTTTCTCTTCTAAGCGATTTGGTGAAGAGTTCGCAATTTTCTCATTTGTGGAACAATGTTGCAAGTGAATAGTCTTGGCATCTACAAAATATGAAATCAGGTGATACTTTGTGTTGATGTGCTTATTTTAATCATGGAATCTAGGATTCTTGTCCAACTTGATTGCATAAGTATTTCCAACTAGAAGAGGAGTAGAGTTCACCTGTTTCTCTTGCAAATCTTCAAGTATTTTCTTGAGCCACACAATCTCCTTTGCTACTTCTATGATTGCCACATATTCTTCCTCTATTGTGGAATCTACTAGAACTGATTATTTACGTGATCTACAATAGACATTTGTTGATCCAAGACTCATGATACAGCCTGAAGTCGACACTCCATTTTCTTTATCCCCAACAAAGTCTGAATTAGAATATCCAATCAGCTTGAAGTCATCCACCTTAGAGTACTTGAGTCCAAAATCTTGAATTCCATTCAAATATTTTAGAACTCTTTTAGCAATAGACAATGTCCTTCACAAGGTTTTTGTATGAACCTAGAAAGAATCCCAAAAACAAATCAAATTTTTGGCATGGTGGTGGTAAGGTAGATAAAACTTCCCACAAGCTATTTGTACTTGGTTTCATCCTCAAATTTATTCCCTTCTTTTGATGAGATATTCAAATTATATTCCATTGGAGTAGAAATAGGGTTACACACAACCATGCCAAACTTGTTCAAAAATTCTCCAATGTACTTCTTTTGGAAGATGAGTATGTACTTTGGATTTTGAATCACTTAAATTCCCAAGTAGTAATGAATATGTCCCAAATATTTCATCTCAAAGACTTTATTCAACTCTTTCCTTATGGATGCAATATAACTTTCATTGTTCCATGTTATTAATAGATCATCTACATACACTGCAATATATACCCCATTTTTTCCAAATTTATTGAAAAATAGAGTTGCATAATCAAGATTAAAGTGCTTGAAATTCAATTTTAGAATATGTTTAGTTAGCTTTTCATAGCAGGCTTGTGGTGCTTGTTTCAAGCCCTATAAGAATTTGACGAGCTTGTTGAATTTCTATTCTTTTCCCTTCACAAAGAAACCTTTTGGCCCAGACATGAAGACATTTTCTTTCAAGTCTCCATTCAAGAAAGAATTCATCACATCCATTTGTTGAACTTTATATCCATTATGTGCTGCCAAGGMAAATAKAGTACTAATGGTAGCCATTTTCCTATGGGGGAAAATATCTCCTCATAATCAATACCTTATTTCTATGCAAATCCTTTTTCCATGAGCCTCGATTTGTGCTTGTCAAGTGAGCCATCTAATTTGTACTTTTTTTGAAGACCCACTTGCAACCAATTGGTTTGGTCCTRAATGGAAGGTCCACCAAATTCCACGTCACATTCTTGATGAGAGCATCATACTCCTTTTGCATGGCTTCTTTCCACTCATCATGAGAAGTTTATTCTTTAAAGGAAATTGGTTCAAAGTTAGTAGATAAATTCAATTCAAAATCATATGAAACATCCATACCACCTACACCACCTGAATTTGAATTATCTACATCACTTCCATCTTGTTTAGTTGAATTTATGGTTCCTATATTTTTTATCTCATCAACATGAATACTTTCAAGTGTCCTTATTAGCCACTTTGGTGGACCTTTTTGAGATGGTCCAAGTTACTCAACCAATTGAGATGGTGTTGAATTCTCATCAAGACTTAGCTTTTAAATATTCTCAATCGCATCATCCAAATGAAATTTAGGTTTTGATGAAGTGTCTGGAACTTCTTCAGAAGGAGGAGATGGTGCTTCAAAAGGAGATTCTAGATATTGATCCAAGAGAATGATCCCCCCTTCAAAATGTGGAATCTTATCATCAAATTCATGATATTCTTTACATGAGTGAATTTATCTAGATGACCAAGCTGTCTGTCAACAATTTTGTTATTCCTGGAGGATTCAAGAAAAAATACATCTATGGAAATAATCAATTTATTGTTTAGCTCATCATAAAGATGATATGACCTGGTGGTATTTGAGTACCCCATGAAGATGCACTTTCGGATCCCTTCATCGAGATTGTTTAATTTCTTAGGAATTAAGGCATAATAGGTGGAACCCAAGACTTTGAGATGCCTCACCGAAGGAATGTGACCATACCACATTTGATAAGGAGTATTAATTTGAAGAGAATTATATTGGCACATATTTTTCACATCAAATGCACATAGAACTACATCAACGCGAAATATCATTTTTACATTTTTGAAAAACATCATAGAACAAACCATATTTAGGAGAGTCTTGTTCATTCTTTTAGCTACACCATTATGTTGAGGATTGGATGGAACTATGATTTGATGTTTGATCCCATGTTGACGAAGATAATTTTCAAATTCATTAGATGTATATTCTCTTCCATTATCAGCATGAAGAGAACCAACATGATACTGAGCTTCATTTTGGATCCATACATGAATTTTTTTAGAAGTTTCAAAAGCTTGTGATTGATATTTCAACAATTACACTCACCACATTTTGGTATAATCATCAATAAAATACATGATATATTTATTTCCATTAGTAGATGGAACATGCATGGGGTCACATAGATTAAAATGTATCGATCGAAGTTTGTACATGATCTGAAAGTGGAATCATGAAATGGTTATTCGCTATGTTTTCCAAGGAGACCATCATCACATTGCTTAAAATTCCTATGAATAGTAGGAAAATCAGAAACACCATTCTTTTTCAATAAACAAAGGTTGTCATAATTAATGTAACCAAATCTAGCATGCCATAAGAAACTAGATGGAAATGCACCTTCCTCGTGGTGAAAGAGGTATGCAAAATTATGTGCATGAGCAGATGTCCCTTTCAAATTCAATAGTCTTCCATCCTCCATTTCAGTCATAATGACCATGTTATCAGAAGCTTTCCTTATTTCAACTTTTCCACCAAAGATATGAATAGAGTGGCCTTGATATCAAATGTGCACAAGAGACAACAAGTTCCTTCACAACTCCAGAAGATAAAGCACATCATGTCATTGACTATGCCACATTATGTACAAAATAAAGCACATTATGTACAAAATAAACTATGCCATTTACATTGTCATTGAAATATTCAAAGAAGTCTCTCTGGAAGATCATGTGGCATGTTGCACCTATGTCAAGAATCCATGCATCTCTCCAAGAAGCAAATGAAGTGTTAAACAAATCTTTAGTTACTCCTATATTGCAATGTGCAACAATATAATGAGTAGATTCATTTTCTTTACCTTTCGCTAGATCTGATGTTTTACCTTTGTATTATTTATTATCTTGCTTGTATTTGATATTTTCCCAAGGTATTTTGCATGTCTTTGCTTCATATGACCCGTTCTTTTTGCAATGGATTGAATGTGTTATAATCTTTGCATGACTAGCCTTAGGGTATGCTACGTTGCATCGGGCGCACATGGGGGTTTGAGGAGGGGGGCGCACCCCCGAGATTTTTTTTTTTCCTTGGGAAATGTGTCGCATTTTTGCCTCATTTTTCATGTTGCCTCAATTTTGTGTCCATTGTTGGGAGGTTTTTTTCCACATGGTTTTTACCGATGGTTTTCTATTTCTGGTTAAGGAATTAGGGTTGTTGAATAATCCAAGTCATTGGGTTAGGGTTTTGGATGCCGCTGGCTCCTATATGTATATTGTATTGTAAACAATGTATCATTATGAATGGATATAGAATATGTTGGTTTTCTTGGTTTGGGTTTCTAGGGGAAAAATATCTGTGTAATGTGTGTGTTTTCCATTGTATCTTTTCTGTTCTTTTATTGAAAATTTGTTTGCAGTAAAATATTGTACAAGGTTAAATATACATTTGGTATCAGAGCGAGGTTGGCTTTAGGAGGACACCTTTGTGGTCAAGGGTTTGGCTCAGGACTGCGATAAACCTTGTTACAGTGGGAGATCTGTGGTATTGATTTTTCAAGTGAAAATAAATGTCGAGCAGTTTGAAAATGGAGATTGAGAAGTTTAATGGGCAAAATTTTGAGTTGTGGAAGATCAAGATGGAAGATCAAGATGTAATATCTGTTAGTGGACAGAGATTAATGGATCATAGTTGATCCATGTACTGTACCTATAGGAACTTCATCAGATGACTGGAAAAAGTTGGACCGGAAGGCGAAGAGCACAATCCAACTGTGTCTATCAGATTCAGTATTACTGAATGTGTCAGAGGAAGATATAACCAAATATTTATGGGATAAGTTGGGGATGTTGTATCAGTCTAATTTCCTAGTAAATAAACTTTTTCCGAGAAAGAAGCTATATATATAACCTGAGCATGAGAGATGTAGACTTGGTGGCAGATCATTTGAACGCCTTCAATACTGTGGTAAGTCAGTTAGTATCTGTTGATATTAAAATTTCAGATGAAGATAAGTGTATCAATTTACTTTTCTCTTTACCAGACTCGTGGGATAGTCTAGTTGTGGCCATAGGTAGCAATACAGCTTCCTTGAATTTTGATGAAGTGGTCTCATCCTTGTTGTCAGATGAGATGAGATGGAAGAACATGGAAGGACAGAGCACATATGCAGTATTTGCAAGAGGACGCTCCCAGGAAAGAAATAGATCTAATTCCTCAAGTGGGAGATCTAAGTCTAAGGGTAGATCTAAATCTACCAGAAATTTTGTAAAGGTATGCTGGAGATGTGGAAAAGAAGGGCACTACAAGAAGCAATGTATATCCAAAATTGAGAAAAAGAAGGGATCTGAAGAAGCTCCTTCTACAGAAGAAAATACCTCCAAGGAAGAAGGAGGGGATGTGTACTTGGATTATTCAATCACACATGAAGATCATGAGGCATGGTTGGTTGAATCAGGTGCATCCTTTCATATGACTCCCCACAAGGAGTGGTTATGTGAATATGAAAGGTATGATGGAGGTAATGTTTTCCTAGGTGATGACTCGACAACCATAATCATAGGACGAGGAAAAGTCAAGTTGGGGGATCATAGATGGAAGGATTAGAACACTACCTAGTGTTATGCACATCCTAGGTTTGGCTAGAAATTTGATTTATGTAAGCAAAATGGACGATGTAAGGGTAAAAACAATATTTGAAAAGGAAACTTGCAGGATGGTTCGAGGAGCAATGGTGTTGCTGAAGGGAGTTCAGTTTAGAACTCTGTATAAGATGTAAGGAAGAACTCTTAGTGATGGGTGTAATAGTTCCATTGTTCCTAATATTGGAGTTGAAGAAGAAAGAACTTCTATAGTCTCTAGAGAAAAGGTTATGCTATGGTATCAAAGACTGAGGCATATCAGAGAGAAGGGTCTTTGACTACTAGACAATAAAGGTATGGTTGAAGGTATGTCTAACTGCTCTCTGGATTTTGATTTCTATGAACATTGTGTATATGTGAAGTAGAATTGGGTAAGATTCCCCTCTGGTGCAATGAGGGAAGAAGGAATTTTACAGCTAGTTCACAATGATTTGTTTGGACCTGTGTCGGTTACATCATTAGGAAAATCTGTGTACTATGTCTCAATTATAGATGACTTCTCAAGGAATACTTGGATATATTTTCACATGAATAAATATGAATTCTTTGACAGGTTTAAAAAGTTTAAGGCTCTTGTTGAGAATCAAACAAAGAAAATAATTAAGGTGCTGAGGACAAATAATGGCATAGACTTCTACGGGAAATAATTTGAATAATTATGTAAGAAGTGTGGTATAGAAAGGAAGAAGAATACTCCATATACACCTCAACAAAATGGAGTTGCAGAAAGGATGAACATGATACTGATGGAAGGTGCATGCTCAGTGGTTCCAAGTTAGGGAAAAAATTCTGGGCAGAGGTAGTGGGTATTGCATGTTACCTGGTCAACAGATCACCTTCATCAATGATGGATGACAAGAATCCACAAGAGGTATGGACTGGTAAGAAACCTTCTCTCATACATATCAAGGTATTTGGTGGTGAGGCCTATGTTCATGTTCCAAAGGAAAACAAGAGTAAGTTGGATAAGAAGGTTGAAAAGTGTATCTTTATTGGGTATAAAGATGGTCTCAAAGGTTATAATCTTTGGATCCCAGAAAATAAGAAGGTTGTGTATAACTGAGATGTGGTATTTAGAGAAATGAAGGATGTTGTTAAACAGGAAGTCCTACCATGTAAGGAAGAACCAGAGAAAATAGAGTTTGACTTAAAGGATGATGAATCATACTCTATAGAAGAACAAGAATCAGAAGAAGAATACCCCCATACTCTCGTATTGAGGAGATCGATTCAAGAAAGAAGGATACCAGAAAGGTATACTCCATCTGATTTCCATTCAAATTTTTTCTTTGTCTATTATTGATGATGATCCTAGAACTATTAGGGATTAAGTGGATTCAGAGGATGGAAAGCTCTGGAAAAAGGCCATGGATGAAGAAATGACATCCTTGGATACGAATGAGGCTTGGGATCTAGTGGATTTGTCGACTGGAAGAAAGCCCATTGGAAGAAAATGGGTATTTAAAAATAAGTTGGATGCATAAGGCAAAGTGCAGAAATACAAAGCTTGGTTAGTAGCAAAGGGTTATCCCCAGGTTGAGGGAACTGATTTTGGTGAGATTTTTTTCTCCTGTTGCTAAGTTAACTTCTATAAGATTTCTGTTATATGTTGCTGCTGCATTTGATTTTGAAATAGAATAGATGGATATGAAGAAAACATTCCTACATGGGGATCTGGAAGAAGAAATCTATATGAAGAAGCCATAAGGCTTTGTTGTGAAGGGAAATAAGGAGTTGGTATGCAAGATGAAAAAGTCCCTGTATGGTTTAAAATAATCACCAAGGACGTGGTGTCAAAAATTTGATACTTATATGCTCGGACTTGGATTCACAAGAAGCAAAGAGGATCATTGTGTGTATTTTAAATTAATTGGTGATAATTTGACTTATTTGGTCTTGTATGTGGATGAAATGTTGTTGATAAGAAACAACAAAGAGATTATCCAAGATGTGAAAACTCAGTTGTCCTCTAAATTTGACATGAAGGATCTCAGTGCTTCAACTTTCATTTTGGGCATGGAAATTAAAAGAGATCGGAAAAGAGGAAACTCTAGTTAAATCAAAGAAAATATGTTGAGACAATATTGCAAAGGTTTAATATGAAGGAATGTAAACCGATCAAGGTCCCTATTCCTGTTGGTGTAAAGTTATTTACAGATCAATGTACCAAGACACATGAAGAGGAGAATGACATGTCTCATGTTCCATATGCGAGTTCAGTTGGCATTTTGATGTATGAAATTGTTTGTACTAGATTGGACATTGCACATGCAGTGGGAGTTTTGAGAAGGTATATGTCAAAACCAGGGAAGGAGCATTGGACAACAATAAAAAGGGTTTTCAAGTATTTGTGTGGCACTACTAGCTATGGATTGTGCTACCAAGGAAGACCAAGATTGGAAAAAGTGTTGGACATACATGGATTTGTGGATGCAGACTGGGTTGGAGATCTGGATCATATGAGATCTACAAGTGGGTATGTGTTTAACCTGTTTGGAGGAGCAATCGGTTGGATGAGAAAAATACATGTTGTAGTGGCACTTTCAACTACAGAAGATGAATACATGGAAACCACTCATGCAAGTAAGGAAGAAATATGGTTACAAATATTATGTTCAGGTGTTGGGTTGGTACAACAAGCTGTAAGGATACATTGTGACAGTCAACGTGCAATTTTTCTGGAGAAGAACCCGACTTATCATTAAAAGACAAAGCATATTTCTATTCAATATCACCTTTTGAGAGACATGGTTGAAGAAAATAAAGTGTTGTTGATGAAGGTGGACACTTTGAAGAATGTTGCATATTCATTAACAAAATATGTGAGCACTGAGAAATTCTCTTGGTGTAGAGGATCCATGGGCATTGTTGCCCTAGATTGTTGACTATGTAACCCTGTAACCCCCTGTATGCAAAGAAAACAACAAGTGGGAACATGTTGGGTATGTGTTATATTCTTTGTAAGACTAGTCCTAGGGTCTTCTATGTTGGGGTGAACAAGGGGTTCAGGGGCAACAATCCCGATAATTTTTTTTTCCTTGGGAAACATATTTCATTTTTGCCTCATTTTTCGTGTCGCCTCGTTTTTCTTGTCCATTGTTGGGTGGTTTTTTAGCACATGGTTTTTTCTGTTGGTTTTCTATTTCCAGTTAAGGAATTAGGGTTGTTGACTAATCCAGGTCATTAGGTTAGGGTTTTGGATGCTGCTGGCTCCAATAAGTATATTGTATCGTAAAAAATGTATCACTATGAATGAATATAGAATATGTTGGTTTTCTCGGTTTGGGTTTCCAGGGGAAAAATATCTGTTTAATGTGTGTATTTTCCATAGTATATTTTCTGTTCTTTTATTGAAAATATGATTGTAGTAAAATATTGTACAAGGTTAAATTTACATAATGGAGATTAGGTCTTTCACCATGATTGTGCCTACCTCTCTTGCCTCATCCTCTCCTAGTTTGTTTGTTTATTTTGATCAAGTCATGAAGGGACATGTCCAAGGAACTCGTCATGTTTCCTTTCCTTCTTTGTTGCTCCTCTTCTTAGAATCAATGATTCAATTCATATTTTATGATAAATTTCAAGTGGGTTTTCCTTATTTCCATTGATTAAATCTTTAAAGAGAGCCATGACAACCCCTTGAATTGATAATCCCATGACCCAAATGAAATAATGAGAGGAAGGCTCAAAATCAAACAATTTCTTGCAATGTAGGAAGTGGGTCTTGTTGTTTTTCTTGTTTTGGGCCTTGTTCTTGGGATTGAAACAACTCAATTATATTTTAATGGTAGGATGTTCAATGAAGAAGTCAAGTACATTACAAAAATACAAGAGCGAGTAATATTTAAAAAATGGTTGAGACTCAAACTGGTTAGAAGTCCAAACCAAAGTTGGGAAAGTGAGGATACTTTGAAGGAATTGGATGATTTTTCAAGCATAAGACAGTTGTGCGTTGCATAAGATTATAACCCAGGTATTCAAATTGAGGCCACCCATATGAAAAAAACAAAATTGAGGAAGGCTGAACTTTAAAATATTTTGACAGGGTAGGAAAGGCTAGAAGGAACTTGGCTAATAAAGAGTCACATCCGCATGGGCTTAGCATGAGGGACAAAATGTTAACAGATCTAGGTATTCAATGGTTCCTTGATGGCCTACAATCCCCCCTTCGCAAACTCTAGCTCGGTGTATTTAATATTCAAACTTACCCACTCAAATATATGACACACACTCAATCATTATAGTTTCAAGGAAATAAAATAAATGGGTTAGTTGCACTAGAAATGACTTCCTTCCCATTATTTGATATCATCGCCAATGGGTATATATTTTAGGGAAAGTAAGATAAGGTAGAATAATACACAAGGAAATTAGATTCAATCTAATTGATTTATTTCCTAGTTTTTTAGGTAGAGATATCACAAGAAAGTAGATCATAAGGGAATGGATGATGGGAAATGGAGGCTAGAAAAAGGGTATCATATTTTTGAGAGTCGAAATATGGATTACCATAGTTGGGAATGATGATGGGTTGGGTAAGAGTAAAGGGAGGAAGATTATATATTTTCAATCTGGTGAAGGTAATATTCAGAGCTACATGAGGGGAAGAGGGAATCAAAGATGAATCTAAAATAGGAAAATAGATCTTAGAGATGCATGAGATCTCAGAGGTGTTTCTATATGTGAGAGATAGATCTGCAAGTAGATGGATAGACTTACATGCATAGGGATGTTTCTGTGCATGAAAATAGGGAATCATGTAGTTAAACTTTATTTGATAACACTATCAAGCCATGTATGGGAAAATAATGTAACTCCACACTTGAAAGGTTTTCTATTAGCTCACATCATGCATAAACACAAAACATAATAACCTTTGGTTTCATCTTCTAAGAGGTCTGAATGACTCTTTGTAATCACCTATGTCTCTTCATATTTATCATAAATACTATTTAAAATATTATTTACAAACTACCATAATCACAAGTATTAGGTATCCAACAAATTGGCATGAAAACTCACTAAATTATGTAAAAATATGTGTATGCATATCTTAATCCAAGTGAAAAATGTTGAGTTATATATGGTCCACTTGAGGCAGCTACTAGAATTTTGGGGCCATGATTAGGAAACCTCTAGGTGCTTATCACACCCACTTAATTTGATCCAAGTAATCCTAGCACTCTGAGTGTATGACACACCATGGGATATTCATACAATGAGACAGTAGAGGGAGGGTCAACATAGTTGGCTCCAACACAAAAACAACAAATGACAAGTTTATTTTGTTTGGATCTTGCCATATAAGAGGTTTATGTTATTTTATCCTAAGTTCCTAAGTGATGGGAAGGTGGCTACATGAGTGCCATTTGTCAAAAAGGGGACATACATATTTAATATGGAGAACTTAGTGGAAAATGTGTCCATTGTTTTCCATTGTTACCTTTGAATGTGGGGTGTGAGCTAGTGAGCCATTGTAACCCTATTTATTTGTGAACCCTAATAATCCTAGGTGGATTTGGGTAAATTTTTTTCCTTGGGTTGCCTTGGGGAAGGCTAGAGCCCTRRAGAGAGAATTTTTTKGGATAGGTTTCCCTGGGTGTAATTYCTGGAGGGTGCTTGGAGAATCCATTATAATAGATGGAGTTCCTAGAGCCACAAAACTCTAATAATTCTTGGCTAGCCTATGCTAGAGCCCTGGAAGGAAAGTGGGACAACCTAAGGGAMTGAAATGTAGAGAAGGGAGTACACTTCCTTGGATTTTGTAGGCTAATGGGGAATGAGAGGTTGTAGGTTGGAATTKCTATTGGAGTTTGGTACCTTGGCCTAACCATTGCTTGTGTTGACTGTGAAACCTTAGTTGAATTAGGTAGCCTTTGCCCCTGTGTAGATATAGCCCCAACTTGAGGGTGACTTKCTATTTGGAGAGATCKAAATACATTGTCTATGGTTGGGTGGAATGCCTGAGGTCTACAACTAGTTGGTGATTTTATAAAAATACAAGTGTTCTTATGATATGATTTTATGTTGTGTATAATGTGTCTTTTAATATGTTGAATTATGTTATGTTGTGCATGTGTATATTTTTGTATATTATTATGTGTTATGCATGAGATTTCATGTTATTTTGGAATCCATAAGTTTATCCTATGCAAGACAAAATATTACAGTTGGTTTCATAGCCCTATGGGGCGTAACTATTCATGGTATAAAAGTATTTACGAGCGAGGTTAAATAATTTGAAAAGTATACTATGTAAAGAGATAGAATTGTAGTAATGTTGCTCATATTGGATCTAGGTGCGTTAAAATGTGGTATCAAAGTGAAGGTTACATCACTAGGGTTATATGGGTAAAAAATGAACATGCATAAGAAAAGTTACATGTTTCTTGCTAATAGTTTGAAAAAATTCCTCAAGGAGAGAAGCCAGGGAAAATTTTGAATTCATAAATTGTGGATTTGAAATTGCATAGATGTGGTTGAGTTTTACAATAGGTGAGTTATAGGGGCACAAATTCCTAAATTCATAGTTACAAATTGGTATTATTGGGCTAGACTGAGAATTTGTAGAGTCGACCATGGAAGGAAATGGTGAAATTGGAAAAAATCTTCAATTCTGGGTGGAATCTAGAAGGGAAATTGGCTAAAAAATGTCAAATTAATACCTATAGGCTTTAATTTGGTAACAGAGGACGTAAAGAATGACCCAAGTCTATAAATTTCATGGTGGATGGAGATTAATGGAAAATAGGTGTTATTGACAAAATTAGAAAAATTGGAGTTTTTCGTATGGGTGACGTTAATTATTATATGGAGATGCCAGGTGGCAGTTGAGTAAACACATAAAGGTGGCACATTTTAGAATGAACAAACCTTTTTATAGATAAAGCACATATAGCCTTGAAATGAACATGGATCATTGCTCACGATCATCCTCCACCATTGGATATTTTGGAGGCAAGTTAGTTAGTTAAAGGGTGAGCACTTATGATTTTGAAATAGATATAAACTGTTAGCTTAGGTCAAACCCAACAATTTGATATTTCAAAGGTAAGTTTCTCTATTAAGGGTCAAGAAATTGTAGGTCAATAATTACTCTACTCTGTTGGATTAGATGGATCTCCGCTGTCATATATTTCAGAGTCAAGTTGCATTATTAACCTTTGGTCACCTTTGGGTTTGAAATTAATCTCCATCTTCAAATTCAATCAATCTCAATCATCATATATTTTGGAGGTAATTTTTTATGTTATTCATCGAGAATTTGTGGTTCCAAAATGACTATGGGATTTTGGTCTTGATGAAGGTCAGCGATTGGATCTCAGATCATCGAATCAACCAAGGTTGGTGTGCCACATGGAGGAGGTAGGGACAAAGTGGGACTCTTTATCTCATCCATGGATAGGATGATTCCAAGTGGTAGAAAAAGAAAAAAAGGGGTCAAATGGCCCACAAATATGGTAAAGTAGAATGAAGAAAAAGATAAAGGAATAAAGAGGACAGATAAGGAAAAGGAAAGGGAAGGAAGGGTGACAAAGAAAGAGAAAAAAGAGAGAGAGAAGAAGGGTCAGGGCTAGTGTGGCTGAGGCATGGCATGGAATCGACTTAGGGTACCAAAAGGACCCTGTAACAAAACCCAACCCAAATATGGATCACATTACTGCTTAAACAAACCACTAAATTTTCTGCTATTAATTCTAAATGCATAAATAATATACATCATGAAATTCAATCTCATTCAACCGTCTGTACTAAATAAAAATGTGAATGAAAATACTCTAACTATGTACAATAACATATAAATACATACAAAATCATTCAAACATAAAAATAAATATTCATGAGCATCATTCTACTCACAACAAGTAGCAATAACCAAGATAATTCAGAGTGAAATGCATAAAAAATATATCAAAATTTAACATGAATAACCACAACAAATAAGAACATTTATCTTAAGAAATATAAAACCTGTTGCAGAGGAGGGGAATTCCTCCCAACTGTAGACTTGTTGTTCCAGTTCTCAACAACAACTCACCCCCGAGCTAGGGTTATGAATCCACAAAATATGATGGTCCCTAAGGCTAGCTAATGTCCCCCTCTTAATGATCAATTCCCACAGCTAATTCAAGTCCACCAACTCTCTTCCCCACAACCTGCACAAACCAAGGGATGGAATCCACCTTCAATGATCATAGTCCCTCATGCCTTTCCACTCCCCTCYAGGGCTTCCAACATAGGCTGGACATGAAATCTCTTTGTTGGGACCTCAAGTATTCTACAACTGCAACACGAATTTTCCCAGCAACAARGCACATGACCCCTTGATAAATCTCAAGGAGAAAATTACTCATAGGCCTACAACCTATTTATTCATGAGACTRCAACTCCAAATAGCTTCCAAACATGTCCATAATAGTTGCCTTCAAGCTTAAGCACTCAAAAATCCTTTGTTCTCCAAAAAACTCCATGTAAAAACAACTTTCCATGCAAAAACGTGAATGTGTAATTTTCATCTCCTACCCATACAAATTTCCCCTCTTTCTCTTGCTTTCTTGAATTACACTCTTCCCCAATCTAATTGTACTCAATCCCCATGCTCTCAATAACTATGGGATGTGACTTCTCACACCCACCCTCTTACATGAATTCAATGATTGGGCTCTAAAACACTCAATAGATAATGGGAGGTTCATGGTAAGGATACTTTAGAAAGAAATGGTTTTGTTTTATAAGCATGGATAGAATCTCACCCCTTGGACCCCTTCCCTCTCTTTTGGAAACTAAGTCCCCAAATCTCCATCCGTGTCCATATGCAACTGGCAATACATTTTATTCCTTATATTCAATTTACAACATTTACATATTACATTGCTTATCCCTCGACCATATATTACATTTACAATATACATTGCTAGTTTTGGGTTTGAAAACATGGACGTTACATTCCCCCCCGACAAACTACACCATCCTCAGTGCACATAACCATACAATTTACACATTGAACTCTATCGAAACATTACATCAAAATACTTGATAATTCCACAACTTAATGACTCATGCAATAATTACAACCAACAAATCTCTTTTCCCCTCAACCCACACATTGGTTGGAAAATAAATTTCAGAGTTGTGGCTCTAGGAACTCCAACTGCCAAAATTTAGTCTTCATTCTCTTATGTTCAAATGTACATTCAATTTTCTTCAAAAATTTCAAAACGTTTTGGGTATTCTTCCCACATGGATTCCTCATGCGACTACGCATCGTCTTCAGGACCGTAGCAGGTCCATTGAACCTTTACCAAGTCGATGGCTTTGTTCTTGAGAAATTTAAATTTTTGGTTCAGGATGTGCACTGGTTCCACTAGGAAATCCCCTTTGTGTTCCACCTGGATCACATTTTAATCAATAACATGATTAGGATAAGGTACATAAATTTTTAATAAAGACACTCAGTGTTGATACTGAGAGGGGGGTGAATCAGTATCAAGTACAATTTAAAACCTTTTTCAAATTATACTTAAACCATTCAACTATATCCAATGAGCAATGAACAATAGTATAAGAGTTACACCAACACACC